>CAHIKZ030004897.1:2140000-2165000 GCA_903632075.3 Acanthosepion pharaonis | reverse complement strand
TAGGATAGTTATTAAATTTACTCAGAGATGAGGTGGAAACAAGATTCCGGAGAAACCCTGGTCGTTAAATTGACTTAAAAGGAAAATGATTTTATCTATTCATCACTTAAGAATATGTGAGAAATCGCCTTGTTAAACTCAGCAATCTTGATATCTTTGGGAAGGTTATTAGAATAACAAAGAACCTATACTGGCAGCAAATCGCCTGTATACAGGTAGAAAGATGTGTTCAGCAGATATACAAAAATTGAAAGGACGCATCTTCTCACCTGATTTATTGTTATGGTCCGGTTCCTTGTACTACGGTGATAGTCCAAAGTAGAACCAATAAAGAACTCGAACACAGGTATGAAATAACACAGATATATTACAAACAGGAATATATACAGAGAAGTAGAAATGTTAGTATGAACAATCAGGTTTAATAGAGAGAACGATGTAGTCTCGACCAGTATCACTATTCCAATGTCTTGCAGTAATTGTCGGAACACGACTCTGTTTCGGACTGCCTCTGACTTGACTCTTGACTCGACTTAAACTACTGACTATATTTAGTCACCACCCCACGTGGGCATCATGTGGCACAAGGCCGGTTTAACGTGGAATCTCCGAGCCCGTGGGCTCGGCTAAAAATATGCCCATTGAACCCGTATAAACGAGTTCAGGGCCGGTTTACCTCCCCGAACGAGACTCCGCCCCTCGGCGTAGCCTCGTTCGGGTTCCTCCCCGCCCGAAGGCAGAGAGTTCAACCGATCTGTCGTTCAAGACTTGAGCGACTGACGATATTCAGTCACCCCCCCCGCACGAGGGTGTCATGTGGCACAAGGCCATTTTAACGTGGGCATTCCGAGCCCGTGGGCTCGGCCAAAAATATGCCCATTGAACCCGTATAAACGGCTTCAGGGCCGGTCTACCTCCCCGAAGGAGACTCCGCCCTTCGGCGTAGCCTCCTTCGGGTTCCTCCCGTCCGTAGGAAGAGAGTTTAACCGAACAGTCGGTTCAGACTTGAGCGACTGGCTCCCTGCCTACTCCTGAGGCGCAGTAGTTATTAAGTATGGAATAGTCCATTATTATTATTATGGGTAAGATCCCATAACACTTATTCAACCTATACAGCGGGACGATAAGAGAACTAGAAGTCCTATAAGGATTCATTATTGGCGGCCACAATCTTAACAAACGTAAGATATATAGCTGACACAGTGTTGATAGCCGACACAGGAAAACAAAAAGAAAAAAAATAACTTTTACAGTATGTAGTGACGGAAATCGTGAAGCGAAAAGAACATCAATTGCAACAAAGTAGAATACATGGTTGCTATCAGAAGGATGATCTCAATGCGCGAATTGCAAATCGGTGATACCAAAATCAAACTTGTGTGGAAATTTAAATATCTGGGAAATGTTTTAACAGAGGACGTAATGTGTGACACTGAAATCCGAAGGCTTATTGGGATAGTCAAAGAAGCATTCCAAAGGCTAAGAACAGTACTAAGAAATAGAGAAAAAAAACTTCGCTAGAAACAAGGAAAAGAGAACTAAACTGTTACGTGATATCTTCCCTCCTACACGGCATTGAATGCTGGGCAATCTCCTTGATGATGACGAAGAGACTTGAAGCAACAAAAATGGGATTCTACAGAAGAACGTTGAAGATACAAAGTATCGAACTCATGACAACGACTAAGTTTTAGAAAAAAAGAGAAACCAAAAGGAAAGTTAAACTTAACATCAAGAAGAAACAGTTGAGTATACTAGAGTACATAACGAGGAAAGAAGGCTTAGAAAATCTAATACTCATAGCAAAGGTTGAAGACAAAAGAGACAAGAAAAAAGCGCATGGCGTACTTAGGGAACTTGAGTAAATGAATGGTGGAACAGGGTTTAGGAGAAATAACAGAAAGACAAAAAATATTAAGAACTACAATGGACAGGAAGTTGTGGAGAGCCATGATCGCCTACGTCTTGATAGGACACGGTACATAAAGAAGATAGCTCCGAGAAGCAGAACTGCATATATCTGAACATTTTAATTAATCTATATATATATATGTGCATGTCTGTGTATATATGTATATGCGGAGACATATATAGCAATATTACATGATGTCTGTCAGATTCAAGCCTCAAGTGATCAGTGCCTATACTGTTTCTATCTACAAACATTCTATCACTGGTAGTGAACAGTCTTTCTACACAACCCAGCATGATTTCTAACATATATATTGTTGTAGTATACCTACGCACGATAATAGATATGTCCCCATTCACATAAATACAGTAGTAGATACTGTATGTTGGTCTGCAGTTGGAGATTCCTCTCCAGCTGTGCTAGTCGAACCCAGACGAGGCTATGCCGAAGGTCAGAGTCTCGTCTGGTGTGGTAGACAGCTACCCGACTCCGTTTTTTACAGCGTCTACGGGAAACTTTTACCCGAGCCTACGGGCTCAGAAACCCCACGTTAAATTCGGCCTTGTGCCACATCTGACCGCGTGGGGCGGTTGGCAAATATCCTGCAGTTGGAGATTCAGCTCCAGCTGTGCTGGTCAAACTCTCTGCCTCCGGGCAAAGAAGATTACCAAATGAGGATATGAAGGACAGAGTCTCGTCTTGGGAAACAGCCACTCGACCCCGTTTTAAGCGCGGTCTACAGGGAATTTTGGCCGAACCTACGGGCTCGGATACCCCACATTAAATTTGGCCTTGTACCACATCTGACAGAATGGGGCGGTTGGTAGACATCCTGCAGTTGGAGATTAATCTCCAGCTGTGCTGGTCAAACTCTCTGCCTCCGGGCAGAAAGGATCCACAGACAAAGCTATTTCGAAGGGCAAAGTCTCGTCTCGGGAAACAACTACCAGACCCTGTTTTAGGCCGGGTCTATAGGGGAATTTTGTCCGAACCTACGGGCTCGGATACCCCACATTAAATTTGTCCTTGTGCCACATCTGACAGCGTGGGGCGGTTGGTAGACATCCTGCAGTTGGAGATTCATTGTGGAATACACTTGACTCATTTCTAGCAGTTGACTAGTTCTTTTACGCGCCGCTGGCGAATCTTATATGTGTTGTTCTTTTCCTAAGTATTATCGTTCATTACCAACCTTCGTTTGATTATTCTATTCAGCAACCTTCTCTAGGTTATAACGTATACAGAGAGAGGGTGCCAGAAATACTTCCCCAATAAAGGTAAGACATTATTGACAATGTTGTATATATATATATATATGTATGTATGGAGGCACGGTGGGGTAATGGATATCGGCTTGGATTGTGGAATCGCAGAGTTCGAATCCAGGTTGAATCCATTACATTCACTTACGTGCTAATACCCTTGGGAAAGGTGTGAATCCTATTCTTCTCCCTCCAGCTATGGGTTAAATAGCAGGACAGACTTGGGTGGCAACTGGTCTAGGAAAAGGGCAACTCTGAATTCAAAACCTGCGGAGGGTCGTCTGGGGACCTTGTGACACTGTATTCGGCCCTTCAAAAAGTGTGGATGGTCCTGCACGAAACCTTCACCACTATAATCGAATCTCATGTGCCGGTGTCGGGCTCGAACCCGACGGGAGAATCGATTATATATATATATATATATATATATATGTAGAGAGAGAGAGAGAGAGTCAACGATATGAATTCACATTTAAGGAACTGTGTTCCTAATCAAACCAAATACATGACTAATTATATTGGAGGTAACAATACATGTCTGCAAGGAAGACTCATATTACATCGTTTTTAACATAACACAATAAGGAATAATTAAACACACATGAAAAATTATCAAATTACATCCAGCCGTAGATAATATAAATATTATTATAAATTGTTACAAAAGTTTGTACAAATAATTGGTGTATAGAGAAAATAAGATTTGGAAATGCAAGTAATATTTACATGTAAAATTTATAATAAATGTATTTTTACAGAGAAATATTAAAATTAAACTTGTTTTATTTTCATGTGGGTTTTCAGAAAATTTTTTTTACTTAAACCGTTTTTGTTTTAGCTTTTCAAAAGTTTGTAAATCTTTATATATCAACGTGTTGACGCTTGTGCCTTGAATAAAACAAAAAGATCAAGTGGCCTAACCGGTTGTATATATCGCTTATGGTAAGGAAAATATAATAGAATCTATTTTGAGTTTATGTGATGAATTGGGTTTTGCTTTAAACTTGCTGATAAAAAATATCTTTCTTTATTAATACACTTGTGTTCGGTGATTTTCTAGTCGCTTTGGTAAAATGGGAAGATATTAAAGTTTGACAGATTTCGTGCTTCGCATTCCTCTATATGTTGGCTAAATGTTTGGGGATCACTAATTTATTGGCGATGTCATCCTTTGTCGGAGTTTCTGGCCGCTTGGGCCATTGTAATGTCCGTAATAGGTAGCTGCATACTCCGCAGCTGAACAGATGCAACCGACACCTCGGTTGAATCTTTTCACCTGGGGCTCTAATTGTGGTCTGCAGTTTTGCAGTCCTCAGTATCTTTTTTAGTGATTTTGCTTGTCGTTTACTTTTTATGATAGGGTACTTTTCTAATAGGTTTTTCATTTTTTGTCCTTTAGTAGAATTGGTAGATTTAGTTGTATGTTTGTGTAGAGTTCTGTGTTCTTTTGGTTGGAAGGTGAGATATAATCATGACATTCTTTTTTTGCTTCTCGAAGTGTGTGGATATTTGTTTTGATTTTTAAATTCTATTGTTGAATAAATTTTGAGGCTATTTTCTCTTAATGAGCATTTTTTCGCCTCTTTTCGGTCTTGTTATTGGGTTTGAGGCTATTGTACAGATTCGCTTGGTCATGTTAAATGGAATGTTGGTACGAGTCTGTTTCTGATGGGAAGATGTAAAAAGGAGGTACTGTCGTGAGTCACTAAGTTTAAAATATATGTCGCTTTCTATTTTTGTTTTTCTTTTTATATTAATATGTCTGAGGTGACTCATTTACATATGAAGTTATAAAGACTATAAATAGCTACAGCTACATAAATAAATGGCGTTGCGATATTTATGTACCAGAACGAATAATTATTACTTGAAAATTTTGAATACGCACAAGCGTGGCTTTGAATTCTAACAGCTAAATATAGTGTGTGTTTAAAATGTGAAGCGTGTGTGATCTGTGTGTGTGTGTTATAAAAAGTGTGTGGGAAATGACGTTTGACGATTCCATGTAATAGTATAACGCATAACAAGGAAAAATAGTGAATGTATATGTTTATGTGTGTGTACGTCGTTTGCTAGGCCGCTAAATAATTAGAGTGGGATCAGAAACCAGAGAATCCCTGTTCATGTTGAAATTACGGACTTAAAAAAATGTGTTTGTATGATACGTGTATAAATTCGTTGATAAATAATCTTGTTTTTTTTTTTTTTGTAAATTATCTCTGTGTTTCCTCGTCATCATCATTCTTCATTAATCTTCTTGCTGTGGGTAATTCAATTGCTCATTTTATCCCCGATGTCCTATGCTGCTGTATATTGTCAGAATTCTTCTTTAGAATCACATCTCTGTTGCTTCACATCTCTTTTTTTATCTGTCAGAAAATAGAGCGGCTTTCATAAAACAGATTAAATATTATTAAACAGTTCAATAACTTTTTTTATCCCAAAACATTTTCCTGTGTCTTAATACATTATTCAGCTTTAGTTAGACATCTTTCTTTATCCTAACGCGCCATCGGATCTTTCGCATTTTTCAGTGGCTGTTATAACATTTCCCTGTTATTTAATTTTTTCTACGTGCTTGATTTTGGTATAGCTATTTTGTTCATCGAATCTTGGACTTGTTCCTCTTGAGAAAGATCATACATTCTGTCTTCTTATTTTGATTGTTAGACAAACAAACGAAATGTCTTTGTGCATCGTTAAAGAATATTCCATTTGAACATCTAGAAAATCTTTCTTGATGAAAAATTAATTATTTTTTGTAATAAGAATCCAATAAAATATTTCAATAAAAACTTTCACCTTTAGAATATGACAGATTGAAGAAATGTAAACACATTTTGACCATTAAATGCAAACACGTGTCTGTTGACGCCTTATTTCATAAAAAACCCCTTTTAAATTAAATATTTTTTATTTATATGAAATGAGAAAAGTTAAAATGTAAACACTATTTTTATGCCATAAAATGTAAGTTTAATCATTTCCTCTTTCTTTTTTTTAAATTAATAGTTTTTTCTTTTATATATATTTCATATATAAATATTTGTTAATATTCTGTCCGATTTGATCTAATATACTTTCGGAATTTTTTCTTGTTCAAATTGTATTTTCCATCTATATATATAACGATAAATATTTCCATATATATATTTTTTTTTTTATATTTCATAATCAAGGCAATAAAGCCACTAAGTTTAGGGGGTTACTGGGTGTGGAAACAGACTCTCACCGCTAAGAATACTTAGGAAGACATTAGATAACGATTGAATTTAAATTTGGCTACTTTTATAAACCGGAAGTTACAAGCGAGAAGTGCATGTTGCACATTTACCATCTTGACAATTCAAATGTAAATTGCAATCGTCAGTGTATTCTTTTGAAATATTATAGGTACCCTAACGAAGCGATCATTTGAATTGCATAAATTATTTAAATAATTTTCTATAACAATTTCATGGTTTTTTATTGACTAAAAGCCGAGACCTTAGATCATTTATTTATTCAAGCATTTTATCAAGAAGCTAGACAAAAATGGCAGGAGCACCAATATTCTAAGCATGGTCGAATGGAAGATTTATATATATATATATATATATATATATATATATATATTTAATTTATATATATATACAAATGGCAACTTACCTCCATATAAAAAAATATATAATAATGAAATATAAATATAAACAAAAGCCAACTAACATTAACAGTTTTAAATATTTGTAAAAAACATTACAAATAGTAATAAAAGGAACACGCCTATACTTCCAGATACATAGAGAGAAAAACTAGATATTCAGTTAAAATCAAATAATATTTTTTGTTAAATACATCCATATTTATAGAACATATACACATTCCAGAAAACCAATCACATTTACGAACACAAGAAAATTAAATAAAACAAACTTCTCAATATTTATGAATCAAAAAGAGAATCTACATATATATATATTATATATATTATATATATATAAAAATAATGATATATATATATATATATAATATAGTATTTCACAGTGGAAACAGCTTGCTATTTACTTTTATATTTACATACGCACAGCTGCAAATGCACGATGCAATCGTCAGATGCTTTTTGAAAACCGGGACCGTTGCATAATTTAAATAATTTAAATATTTTCATCGTAGATAATGACGCAGCAATTTATGTTGGATAATTGATACTTATATATATATATATATATATATATATATATATATATATATATATATATATTTATGAATAAAAATCCAATAGAAAACTGGTAATTGCTGACGCGTTTCGTCCAATGGCCCAAAATCTGAAATTAATTGAATAAAGTAACGCAGAATGTACTACTGGAATGTAGAGAAACTATTTTCATTTTTTAACTTATCTGTTTGTCACGTGTAGAATATTGTCATTATATCATAGAATGTATTCAACCATTTTCTTTTGATTTTATGAATCTGTTGTGTATATTTGTTTGTAAGAGCAAAATTTTGTTAAGAAAGGTGAAATGGGGGAAAAAACCTACATTTGAAACTCAGGTGGTTCCAGAATTTTCCCGATGAGATATAAAATATATATATATATATATATATATATATATATATATATACATATAAATATATATAATTGATATATATATATATATATATATATATATATATATATCTACAAATATAAAATACATCCATATTTACAGAGATATACACGTTGCACATAGACATATTTATTTACAAAAGCCATCTATATGTTAATATGTTCAATATTGTATTGTATAAAAATAATGAAATTGTTGTTTCATTAAGTGGAGGCTTGATCAATAAGTCAAAAGGGTAATTCAAAACGTTAGTGTTATTGGTGAAAATCTAGTTGTATTTATTTCTCTATTGGATCATGTTACCGCTTTACTACTCCTGTGGGAGAGACAATTATGTGTGAAAAACATACATAAATATCGCTACCGATGAGAAAAATGCAAATGTCCGACAATATATATATATATATAATATATAAAAAATATATTATATATATAAAGAGATGAAATGCGAAGCAGGTGGAGATAGATAGATATTGTTTCATTAAGACTGACAAAGTCAAGAGTTAATAAATTAGTGTTATTAGAAAATGTATTTATTTCTCTATTGGATCATGTTATTTAAGTCCAATTATGTGAAAATAATATCACCCCAAATGTCCGACAAATCAAAATATCTGAAAAATCATTTAGATAAAATCATAGATACGTTTGGGTTCAGGATAGATAGATAGATAGATAGATTGATAGATAGATAGATAGATAGATAGATAGATATTAATTGGTAGATTAATAGCAATTTGGATATAAATGAAAACGAAATTATATTGGCTGTTCATATCAGAATTCTCATATGCGCTTAACTTTTGACTGCAGTCGCTGCAGATAACATATGAATGCCTTAAGCAAGAAATATGCCCGTTAGAAGCAAAGAAAAGAAAGAAGGAAGGAAGGATTAGAAAAATGAGGACATAAAATAAAGAATTCGAAAAGTTAAGTAAAAACTAGAATGAAAAAAGAAATTTTATAATAATATCAAAAAAAAGAAGGAAATAAATAGATAATTAAAGAAAGAAAAATAAAGATAAGAAAAAAATAAATGGAATATGAAAATAATATCAGATGACATAAAGAAAGAAAGAAAGAAAAAAAAAGAAAAAAAAGAAAAAAACAAGAAATCGGAGAGAAGAATTAAAAAGAAGAAGAAGAGAGATTGGTAAAAAAAAAGTGAGATTTAAAGAAAAATGAAGGGACGAAGAAAAAAAAAGCAAATATGAAAACAGGAAAGAATTAAAAACAAAATGATAAGGATTTTAGTTACAAAGTGAGGTTTAAGGAATAAATAGTAGGAAAGAAGAAAAAAAGAGACAAGAGAAGGAAAGAAATAAGCGAGGTAAACAGAAAGAAAGAAAGAAAAATAGAAAGAAAAGGAAGACGAGGAGACGTCCAAAAGTAAGACGGAAAGAATGAAAATAAAAAAAAAAGAAAGAAAAATTCTACTTGTGCAAGAATCAATTCAAAATAATGCAAAATAAGATATTGATATAAATTCACTGATTACTGCACATTGGAACGATGATGCAGGGTTATACAAGGGTGGATGCGTTCCGACGAATCCGAAAAGCAAAACGGAAAAATTGCTGAAAAATTTAATAAAAGATTATTTAAATATTACTTGTCAGCCGTTATCAATGAAAGATGCACACACACACACACATATATATATATATATATATATATATATTAAAAATATATATATATATATATATTATTTAAAACAGACCACTTTAAGGTACCATTACAATAATTTATTTCACCAGAGTTCTTTTAAAAAGGACGCCGTGTCATCAGATAACACTTCCAACATCGAAATGAAACGAAAAATGAGATTAAAATTGATGGTTAGTGTAGATTTTAATAATTTTAACAGGGGGATGGGGATGAGGGATAGTTAAAGAGACATGGTAGAGTATAGGGAGGGTTAATTTCATATCTCTCAAGTATACTTTATATTGGGGTACGAGGTGACCAGACCTTGACCTATTTAGATGGTTAACAACGGAAATGATATACAGAAATGGAAAAAAAAGAGAAAAAGGAAAAAGAAAGAGGAGACAGAAAACAGTAATACAGATATATACAAATGAGTGTTACAGCAAGGAGAGAGAGGGAGAGGGAAGTTAATCGAAAGAGGCCGTAATTGGGTTTTAACAATTTATGTAAAGGATAGATTTCAATGCTTGATAGAAATTTAGATGTCTAAAAAAATTTGATGATTGTTATCAATTTAAATATTTAGTTTTTCAAGCAAATAGTTTAGGGGTTTAATATAAGTTAACTACTATTTTTATTAACACATTTATAGAGAACATATTAAAGAAATATTTTAAATTATAATAGTTTATTTACCCGACTAATCATACTTCCTTAATATTGTAAAAAAATTTACGGTAACATCTATATTAGTTTTACTGTTAATCTAATTTATGAATGCAATTTTTCTTTATTAAGTATATGGGGAAACATCCTTACTTAAGGTTTAGGTTTCATTATGGAATAATATTTGAGGTTAATATTAATGATTTTGCTTTCTTCTTATATATATATCACAAACATATTCATGCAAATCCCATATATACATACGTTTATTTACATGCGAAAATACACACATAGACACACGTGTAACAATATACACAAATGTTCATCTATATTCATACATAAACTATTTATACATACGTTTATAAATAATTACCTATATTTTAATATTTGAAATTTATTTAGATTTTTGTTTGATTTCATAGTTAAAGTTCAACGTTAGGTGACTTCTGAAATGCTTAATTATTTAAAAAAAATGTCAATATTTCACTATTAATATTCATAGTTAAATAGTGGTATATTTAAATTTAAGTTATCAGTTTAAAATAAAAATACCTCCAGAAGATATATATATATATATATATATAGGCATATATATATATATATATATATATATACTCGACTCTCCCGTCGAATCCGACGTATGAGGGTCAAGCAGATCAGTTCCTAGGAAACCGACAGCCCGACAGCAACACATGAGATTTGATTATAGTGGTGAAGGTTTCGTGCAGGACCATCCACACTTTTTGAAGGGCCGATTACAGAGACCTGGTGCACTAAGTGCTACAAGGTCCCCAAACGACCCTCCGCAGGTTTTGAATTCAGAATTGTCCTTCTCCTAGACCAGTTGCCATCCAAGGCTACAGAACCCTGCTATTTACCCATAGCTGGAGGGAGAAGAAGAGGATTCACACCTTTCCAAAGTGTATTAGCACGTAAGTGAATGTAATGGATTCGACTGGAATTCGAACTCGGCTCTCTGATTCCTCAATCCAAGCCTCTATCCATTACTCCACCGTATTTTTAGTGGACACACTTGGCTGAGTATCATCTGCACTATTTATTTATAAAGAGTGAAACCATTAATGTTTATTTTGTTTTACAGTATATCAACCTCAATGCGTTATTTAATGCCGACATGATTATTTTAGAATATGCATTCTTTGTAAGAAATCTGTTTGTAGATCAAGTTTCATTGACGTATTTTTGTGAAGAGAGTTTTTGTCGAGAGTCAAATGTATTGCTGGTTATTTATTTTCGAAAATATATTGCTGATACTTTTTACTATAAAAACCCATTTTTACACTTTCATAGTGTTTTGATCCCAGTTTGGGGTTTAACTATTTGCCCGTAGCTGTTAACATAACAAGTGCTACCACCCAGGACAGGGTGGACTTGGGAACAACAGAAATTACGATGTGGTTCCACGCTCCTCAAAATCACCTGATCAGAGACCTTCCGGCCTAGTTAATCCAAAAATTTATAAAGAAAATGTATCTCAAGGCAGGGATCGAATCTAAATTCCCTCTATCTGGGAAAGCAAATTTGAACACGGTCTATCTTAATGTTGGAACATTGAGTTTCTTGCAGTCAGATAAACATAATGAAATAAACCACTCCCCCATATCTATTTTACTCTGCCAGCAAGTAAAAAAGAAATTACTCTCCTAGGAAGTAAAAAATATGATTTTTTTGTAAAAAATAAAAAAATTCTAGAATATTGATTTATGAATTCGTTTTCAACTGCTTATCAACCCTTTGCAGGTTATTTAAAGCCAGAAAATATTTTTAGATTATAAGTGGTTTTGGTGGGGAGAGATAATAATGGTTTAGTGATGCAAGTCTTACTAATTAACCCTTACCCGGGGGAACAGAGATGGATTGATGCATTTCTTAAAGTCATTTGTACATAAGTCAACATAACGAACCCAACGGGAACTCGGTTCCCCAAGTAACAATCTCCAAGCTATCACCATTACACCATCCACACATCCATACTTACAGACTCTGCGGTCACCCGGCTAGGCACTGACCAAGCTCAACGTTGCTTAATTTCAGTGATCCTCCGACGCCACGTTGCATCTCCATTCACCAAAAAGTGTGAAAGCGCCGCTTTACGTTCACAAGGAAACGAATTATGACGACAAAGAGCGGGCATAACTAAAAATGAGGACACGATCCCGCTTTATAATATAATTAGGTGTTTTTTAGCACTTCGTTGATCGTTCTGAATAGATAGGTAGCTGACACCTTCTGCTATTTTGAACTGTTGCAGTTTTTTGTGTATATGTATAGACTAGTGAGCCAGTCACTTTATAGTCCACCAAAAGAAGGTTAACCAATAAGAAGACGTAAAATATTCAATCCGTCGTGTATAAAGGCGGCCATTTTTGTTCACTCTACCCGAATGTCCAGTTCCAGCTTGTCAGGCGAAGAGAAACAGAAGGACGAACTACGCTCTGCTACTTTTACCAAAATATCAACTCCTAACCTGAACAACGCTTTCCTACTGTCTTCGAAATATTCACTGCTAACCTCTGGATTCTATACTCAAAGACGACCGTCATCATGAATAACATGAACAATTAGATCATCTATTCCGTTCAACACTTCCACCTATCAAAATTTGGCCCATCTCACCATCAAGACGCGGAGCGGGCAACTTAACCTACCTTCTAAGCGCAGACGAGGTCTAATTAACTGAAACCCAAATGTGACTTTTAATATCTGACCTTAACCAGAAATTTCCCAATACAATATGTATAATATAATAATATATATAATATCCGGTTAAGTTTTCTATTGAAACAGAACCGGATTTTGAGAATATTTAGATATTGAAAAATAAATCTATTTTATTTGTTTACTAACTTAAAAGCTGCCCTTTTGATTGGGCCTACATAAGGTAGGGAGAAATAGAATCGACAGGCAACAATAAACTACAGAACTCAAAAGTGATAGCTGCATTTAAGTATTGCATTATTTATGCTTACCTTTTAAAAGTTGAACGTAATTTTTTGCCGTCATTTAATTTAAAGACAATTTGATCTACGAAATTCTTTACTTTCGGTACATAGAATTATTTTTATTTCATGGCTGACTTTCGCTGTATTTTGTAATTAATTTCGATTATTCTCAAATTTATTTCCAAGTTATAAAATCTGTCATCATGCGGAAAGATTCGTCTAAAAAATTCCGTAAAAAAATCGCCGAAAACAATCGCAGTAATGAAAACTTGAGAATCCACAATTTCAGGATTGTGAGTTTGGATCAGGCACGGAATGTTTTTAATTTCCTCACGGGGTCGGCCTGATTTCAAAATGGTATATGTTGGGCTACGGCCTCTAGGAGTGAAATGAGGAAAAAGAGTGAAAGTGGCATAGCTACATTGGCATTTTTCACATAGAAGGAGATGAACTATTGAGAATTGTATCCATTTAACTGAAAATGGGTGACACACTGACATCAGCATTTATTATATAGAAGAAGAAGATGAAGTATTGAGAATTGTATACATTTGACTGAAAAAGTGTGACACACTGACATTAGCATTTATTATATAGAAGAAGAAGATGAACTATTGAGAATTGTATCCATTTAACTGAAAAAGTGTGACACACTGACATTAGCATTTATTATATAGAAGAAGATGAACTATTGAGAATTGTATCCATTTAACTGAAAAAGTGTGACACACTGACATTAGCATTTATTATATAGAAGAAGAAGACAAACTATTGAGAGTTGTGTCTCTTTAATTGAAAAAGTGTGACACACTGATATTTGTCATTTATTATATAAATTTTTTTCTCTTTCGAAGACTCCTAGAAGATCTGACTTAAAAGACTTTATCTCCTGGTCATAAAACACTAAATACTTGAGATCGAAATAAAATCAGTCTTTCGTTTTCTATGTGGGTTTCCTAAACCCAGTGTCATAAGGTTATTGTAATAAGTATCGATGTGGAACATGGAATCTGTAAGCCAAGTTCATATTTCAGGGTATCGTCTGCAGCGTTCAATTTTTCGCACAAATACAATTGGGAAAGAAATCCGACTTTCCTTCGATCGTATAACAGTAAGGTAGACAGGTCTCTTGCGCAAGAAGAATTAGTAAAGGACGAGGAGAGGTAAAACAGGAAGAGATGATGCGGGAGTCGGAGAGGAGGAAGAAGATAAAAAGGACACGATTGAAGGAGAAGTAGAAGGAGTAGGAGAAAAGTAGATGAAGGAGGAGAAGACGCAGAAAGAGGAGAAGAATAATTATATAAAAGAGGAGAAAAAGCATTAGGAGAAGAAACAGAATAAAAGAAGCAACAGAGTATAAGGAGAGAAAGAGTTAAATTCGATCTGATCAGAATATTTTAAACCAAAAAAAACCGGTCTAGTATTAATTGATTTAAATGCATAAAAATGAGGATTTTCATCAGGAAAACATATCCGGTTCACGTGCCGATTTTGTCGACATAATCGATTCTGTCATCAGAATTGGGAATACAAGAGAGAGAGAGAGAGAAAAAAAAAGGTGCAAGATATCGTGACGCTTCCAGCGGTGGCTTCATTTGCTGCGACGAAAAGCCTCGTTGATGTCCTTCAAAATCAAACCGAAATTTCTTTCTCTTTCTAATTCGCTTAACCATTTATGTTTTTGCTTTTTTTGTCACTCTGTATGCCTATATCTATTTTATCTTTCTGGCTGCCAAAGATTTCGCTCAATGCTGTTTATATCTCAAAAGCTAACCGAACCTTCCGGAAAGGTGAACTGCAAAACACGAAACGAATGTCAAACGAAAAACCCGCCGTGACTCTTTACAAGCAGTGTACAGAGAGCAAACATCCGACTCTATGCAGACGGCGGGCAAGTTGGTTACTTCGAAGGAGACCGTGAAAAATATATTCATGGCTTATACATTCTTTTATATACGTTTCTGTCATGTGTCATGTCTTCATTGCGTAGATCATGTCTCTCCCTAACTTCCTGAATTTTATAGCTCTAAATTACATATATAGATCGAAATCCAAATCCTCTTGGAGGAAACCCTGTCTAACTGACCAGGTCTCTCAGGGGTCTAGCCGTACATACTACGCTTGGGTTTTTGCTGGGTTGATGAGGCTATTTAACCCATTGTTGGAATGGATAGCCGTTGGCTCTCGGGATTAGATTCGCCCATTAACAGCTCTTGTTTTTTTGTTTTTTTGCTGCTGGGGTTTCACTTACCCACCGCACCAAACCTGGGTCTGAGGAAGAGCGACGGGTTACTGTTTCAGAAAGCTAAGAACACTGTTCAAAAAATTTCGTTAGAATCAAACAAAAAAGCGGTGAATAACAGTGAAGGCTCGGCATTTTACTTACGGATAGAGAAAACGAGAGGCAACAAAAAAGTGCTTCTACAGGAGGATATTGGGAATACCATGGATGGAGAGCGTAAGCAACAAAGAAGTTTTAAGGAAAATGGAAACACAAAAGAGACTTGTAGTCATAATCTGATAAACATAGCTAAGATTTATTTAATAAGCAATGAGGAAAGAAGGCTTTGAGAATTCGACACTGTCGGGACATATTCAAGGCAAAAGAAACAAAGCCAACAGTTAGGGACTACAATAAAGCAAAGGGAGGAATTGATTTTTCCGATCAAATGATTCCTTTTTACAGCCAGGACGGAAAAGTTTCAAATGGTATAGGCAAGTTCTATTTTAATGTATAATTATTGCCATACTGAACAGTTTTTTTTTGTAAAATTAACTTTATGCATTACAGGAACAAATGCAGCTAGAATCTCTATCTATAAAAGGCAGGATGTGTGTGTGTGCACTGCCGCAATTTTCGACGGATTTGCACTAAAATTTACATGCACATGCTCCAGGTTAGCGGAAGGCCAAGACCGACTTTGCATTTCCCAACTCCCATCGATAGTGGAAATAATCGATTTTTTCATGCTTCTACGGCAGTTTCCATGTAGTTTGCGGCCATTTTCTACTGGCCAGAGTGAGATCCTATAGCTGGCTGCCGCGAATAGGCAGGAAGATTCTATTGGCCAGCGTGAGAGCCAACAGCTCACTGACACGAATGATAACTAGCATGCTAGCATGCAAAGAAAAAAAGGATAGTTGTATTCGTCACAAGTGGGAAAAATTTAAATCTGCATGGCACTTTACTCCAATTGGCTCATTCGCTTGCTTAAACTCAACGTTGATTCTGATTCCGCAGAACTGGGTTAGGTGTGAAAAAGTATTTGTTGTTAACATTCTTTTTTCATTCGGTTTTTCCAGTTAAGAATCATTTTTTAAAGCTGATCATTTTGTGTTCATTTTGTTTAGTTCTTTTTTCGTAACAGATTTAATGTTTAGTATAGAGCTTCGAAAAAATTCGCAGTGTGAGATAGGCAAGAAGTAAGGCATGCAGCGACATCAGCACAGCAAAAGGCACTCCTTTAAAGGCAAGGAAGGACAAAAATATTTTAAGTCAAGTGATAGCGATTGCTGTATGAGTCGTACGATTTTTGAATCAAGCACGAGCAACATGCTGCTAGTCTTTCATAACATTCATTGCAAGATCCTTCCTTCATGTATAACAAATTCCAGTTGATAAGCCTACACGAAAAGAGCATGAAATAACTAAAATAGCTAGATTAACTGATAGGAAAATATCAACAAAAAAATGCAATGGATGTTATGAGAAAATTGACAGTTTTTTCTGGACGTAAAGAGGCTATAGACAAACCCCCCACCAAAAAAAACCCCAAAAAACAAAACATTTTGTTATTATGCTTCAACAATATGCACTCAAAAAATTCAAATCAAGTCCTTTTGCTTCTCATTTATTGTTTTTGTCATTTTTAGTGTTTATTTTTTGTGTTTAATAACAATAATATTAGCAAGCATGAATAAAACCTTGGGTTTCAGCTTTTAACTCTACGTTACTTAGCCTATCATGGGTACTGGGTCTGTCAACAAGAGCTTGTTTGGTACGAGAAGAGTATTGAGAGTGAAGAGGTTTATATTGCCATCGTTTCTGCATCTGGTATTATTATTATTATTATTATTATTATAAATATTATTTTTTTTATGTATTTTATGAAAATCCAGATAATTCTGCTGTTATACTCTCTCTCTCTCTCTATATATATATATATATAAGACGAAGAATGGAGTACTGCTGGCATATATGGGCTGATATTGCCCAGTCTTCAATTGTTCATTTTTGGTCTGTTTTAAAGTTTATATTTCAGTGTTAATTTTATGGTTGTTCAATAAAATTTCTCTTAAGTTTATAAACTTCTTTTAGCGGTTAAAACTTTTCTTTTTCAAGCGAAATTTTATAATCATCTCAATAAAGTGGAAAAAAATAGATGTCTTTCATTTGAGACCTTACATTATTAATCAAAGGTTTTGTGATGTTGACGATGCACAAAATATTAGATTAGGCCTTTCCTTACACGTCCTGCTCAATTGTAGACTCTTTTCTTAAACGTCCTGCTCAATTGTAGACTCTTTTCTTAAACGTCCTGCTCAATAGTAGACTCTTTTCTTAAACGTCCTTCTCAATAGTAGACTCTTATCTTAAAAGTCCTGCTCAATCGTAGACTCTTTTCTTAAACGACCTGCTCAATAGTAGACTCTCATCTTAAAAGTCCTTCTCAATAGTAGACTCTGATCTTAAAAGTCCTGCTCAATCGTAGACTCTTATCTTAAACGTCCTGCTCAATAGTAGACTCTTTTCTTAAACGTCTTTAGTTTTCCAACTCCTTTAAAATCATGGCTCGTATGCACCCCATAGAAAGCATGGACGTGGAAACCACATATGATGCACAAGAGAGACAAAGGCTTGATCTCACTCTTTCATTGTCGCCGTTATCCATTCGTTTTTGATTAGTCGTGCGTTTACCTTTCTTTCCGTATTGATCAGGCATTGATTTGTTTAAGAATCGAATTTTTACTTTCTCTTAATTTCAGTATATGTCTTTGTTGGTATCGCATTTTAAA
The DNA here is from genome assembly GCA_903632075.3 of Acanthosepion pharaonis. NCBI lineage: Eukaryota > Metazoa > Mollusca > Cephalopoda > Sepiida > Sepiidae > Acanthosepion > Acanthosepion pharaonis. The sequence continues at coordinate 2,146,942 of CAHIKZ030004897.1, read as the reverse complement.
TACATTTTTGAAATATTTTTATTTTATGTTCGATGTTTTTTTTTTTGTTGTTTTTTTTGTTTTTATCGATTTCTATTTCCACTCCACTTGATATGTAAAAAAAATGTTTTGATGTAGGGGAAAATGCAAATTTCAGCAAAACTGATTGATCCAATATTAGTAATTAATGAAATGGAATCCAGGACACGTCATTACTTCCAGTGGCATTACAACGAGATTAGATTTCACAAATTAAAATATATAGATATGAACAAGATGTAGGAAGACAGGAATATATATATGTGTGTGTGTGTGTGCGTGTGTGTGTGTGTGTGTGTGTGTGTACGGCCACAATGTTCTAAGCGTTTTGGGAAAATAATAAAATATAAAATGAAAAAGAAATAAACATTCACATCACCTCAGATGCGTATGTAAAGAAGAATCTACATATTCAGTTAAAAAGTTAAAATAAAAAAATATCTTGGAAAATGGCTAACAGAACAGCCGAAAGCGCTCAGATATAGAGACCATTTGGATATTTTGACACAGTATGCCCAGAAAAGAAATCACTAATTCGAACGCCAGAAAAATTGAATAAATAGCTTAATCGCAGTTCCTTTTCAGTTTTCTTTAAAGAAATTTGTAAAAATGAGGGATTACGCGATAATATACAGGCTGTTTCAAGAATACACTATAATATACAGGCTGTATCAAAAATACACTATGATATACAGACTGTATCAAACATACACTATAATATACAGGCTGTATCAAAAATACATTATAATATACAGGCTGTATCAAAAATACATTATAATATACAGGCTGTATCAAAAATACATTATAATATACAGGCTGTATCAAACATACACTATAATATACATGCTGAATCAAAAATAAGTTATAATATACAGACTGTATCAAAAATGCATTATAATATACAGGCTGTATCAAACATACATTATAATATACATGCTGAATCAAAAATAAATTATAGCTATAATCTCCAGCTATTCAAGTGTAATGTCAATCGACATCTCCAGTTGCCTTGATCTATCCACTACTCTTTTCCTCATCCTTTCTTCTATCACTCCAATCTGATCTTGCTCTAAATTTTCTGTAACCCCTTGCCTCCTTGATTGGGGTGAAATGCTTAAAAAAAATATACAGGCTGTATCAAAAATACATTATAATATACAGGCTGTATCAAAAATAAATTATAATATACAGGCTGTATCAAAAATACACTATAATATACTGGCTGTATCAAAAATAAATTATAATATACAGGCTGTATCAAAAATAAATTATAATATACTACCTGTATCAAAAATACATTATAATATACAGGCTGTATCAAAAATACACTATAATCTGTCTCTACCTATGTACGCTTATGTTTAACATTTCTGTATTTCTTTAGCTGTCTATTTACTTCAATTCATTTCTTACTCTCGTTGTCGCTATCTGTTTAAGTTTGCTTATTATCACTAGGGTGCGATGAGTAAATTGTCGCAATATTTAAATTTCGCGCATGCGCGTTTTTTTATTTATTTTGTCGACTGTACAGTATAGTAGGTTGAGTTGGACAATGTCTGTGATAGAAACAGCACCATGGCGAAATTCACTCCACCAGAAATTTGGAAGCGGCATGCTGTACTGCTTAGCATTGGCACCGGAAGCTCCAATACGAACATTTCAGAGTGTTTGGGTGTCAATCTGAGGAAAGTGCAGAGGATTCGGATAGAGTTAGATGGGTCTAATGGTGATTACGAAGGTACAGCTGTTGGGAAAACTCTTTGATTGTTCAAATAAGAATTTGTTAGTGAGATTCAGGCCTTGATCGACAACGATCCCTCCACGTCAATTAGGTTCATAACCAGGGGCACTGGAGGATCTGGGTCTCTTATCGGGCAGATTGTGCATGAAGAGGTTTCATATTTCTCATACGATAAATACAAGAGGAAAGACCACGCTACGAAGCTTTTGAAAAAAACCCAAGCATTTCCACTAACAGAACATACTATTTTTTTATCAGATGGGAAGAATTTCTACCAGGATTGGTGTTGGCTTGCTGTGTCCCCACAATATGTACCAAGAGTATTTAAAACCAAATATCCAGTCAACATCATGGTGTTTGCAGTAATCATTTGTGATGATAACGTCATGCCTCTGTTCATCTTCCCACAGGGACTCAAACGCAACATGGAGGCCTAAATCAAGTACCTTCAGGATGTAATGCTGTTCTGGGTCAAGAGTGGCAGAGGGATGACCCTAATGTCTAGCAACAGGACTCTGCATCATGCCACACAAGCAGAAGAACTCAGTCATGACTGTCAAACAATTTCTGCGACCACGTCACCCCATATATTTGCTCACCTAACATCCCAGACTGCAACACCCGTGATTGTTGTGCGTCGGGTGCAGTTGAATAAGAGACAAAAAACTCCTTTAACACCAAAGATGAACTAAAGGCAATGATTATGGCAGCATTCACCAACTTAAACAAGGAGACCGTCCAGAAGAGTCGCAGGATATTCCGAAGTCGTTTGGAGGGCGTCATTGAAGCCAGTGACGATTTGATTGAATAAATTTACTCTTTAGTATTTCAAGATATTTTTTGTGTAATTTTGCTAAATATATCTGTTAAAATGAGATGCCAGTATTATTTTTCATTTTTGCGTAAATTAGACGACAACTTATCCATCGCAACCTGTACACAATCACGAATACATATTACCATCCCATGCCCGCTTAGACGCACAAGAATCTTCACAAACTTACATCTATATAGAATTATCTACTAGTTTAATGCACGTAATATGTGACTTTCCAATGAGAACTGACTCCCAAAAAGTTGAAAATACCAGTGTTTCTGTCTTTATAATATACGTTTCGTATTTGTTCTTTATTCTTCCATATGCATGTATATATGTATATATATGTATGTATGTATATATGTGTGTGTGTGTGTGTATATCAATAGTTCCTAAAAGTGTGAATGTTCTGCACAAGCCTTCACTACTTTAATCAAATCACTTTTGTGGGTTTTCTGGCGGTTTACCTTGATTCGTTCATCCTTATTCGTGTCAGCTGTCAATATACCACATAATACCCTTGAGCGCTTAGCCTTGGAGCGGGCAGAATGGAGATCAACATGTTTTAGTGGACCCATCAGTTTTTTATCCACTTCTCTGAATCGTCTTCAAGAAGCGAGAGCAAGATCTAAAAGGTCAGCCAAACTAACAGTGATCTCATCTCATAATCCTCACTCTTGTTCCATATGTGGCCTCCTTTGTAAATCACTAGTGGGTCTTAAGTGCCACTTAAGATTACCACACAAAATTTCATAACTGAAACAATTAAGCTGTCAGATCCTCATACGCCAAAACTGACGGGAGAGTCCATTATATATATTGCTCGACTCTTCCGTCGAATCCGACGTATGATCGTCAAGCAGATCAGTTCTCGACAATATATGATTATATTGGTGGAATTTTCGCGCAGGACCATCCACACTTTTTGAAGGGCGGAATACAGAGACCTGATGCACTACGTGCCACAAGGACCCTAAACGAACCTCCGCAGGTTTTGAATTCAGAGTTGTCCTTCTCCTAGACCAGTTGCTATCCAAGGCTATAGAACCCAGTCTGTCCTGCTATTTACCCATAGCTGGAGGGAGAAGAGGATTAATACCTATCTCAAGGGTATTAGCACGTAAATGAATGTAATGGATTTGATTGGAATTCGAACGTAGCTCTCCAATTCTTCAATCCGAGCCGTTATCCACTATTCCACCATGTCTCCCATATATATATATGCGATCTGTTACTGATATCGAACACGTTTTCTATATATATATATACCTCAAAACTATATTTGCATCATATATATATATATATATATATATATATATATATATATATATATATATATATATATATATATAGCCTGAAATGATTGCGCTCAAACATGAAACAAATTGTCGCCATACGATGTTGTCCTCAGAGTGTCACTTTTATTATTTTGCCATTATCATCTCTATATATACACCTCAAAATATAATCTATATATATATATATATATATATTGAGGTATATATATATATAAAAAAATATCGATATCGATAACAGATCGCATGATAATATATAAAAGAGGACATATATATATATATATATATATATATATATATATATATATATATATATGTTGGGGAGCACACTTTTTCGGTTTGATTCTCTTCTTCAGCGGGTTAATTTGAGAGACTGTTTTTGACTTTTTTTCGCAACTCGTACATTTGTTCTGTCACGCGAATTGAGCTTGGCTTCAATAAATTGTCATTATCCGTTGTGGTACGCAAAACCAGGCAATTAGGACGAATTTATTTCCCTGAAAAATAAGAGTACCCATTTTCTCTAAGAATTCAATAAAAAATATTTCGATCTAATTAAGTTCCTATGTGAGGAGAATACATCTTCGTGTCTTTCAATCTGCAAATTCTTCATAGTTGTCATTAATTGACGCTTTAAAAAAAAAAAAAGAATTACTATTAACAAACAAACAAAATTAAACAATGCTCCATACTGCGATGGATTGCGTGATATGATTTTAACGTGGTTATTTGTTCTGACCACAGATTCACGACACTAAAAAAATCCAAATACGCGTACAGACTGAGGTAAGAAAAAAATGTGACAAGCTACGTATAGATATGCTTTTATTGCGAAACAGTTAGATTAAATATGGCTGCCTAAATTTCTATACGCTACAAAGTAAGTCGTAGAATCTATCTTCGTATGAAGACAGAAAGAGAAACAATGAAAGAAAGGAAATATAAAAATTATAAAAATTAAGTATTTGACTGCAGTGAGAAAAAAACAGACATTACGGAAACACCGTAATGGAAAAGAAAGAAACACTCAAATTAGAAAGAAAGAAAGACAGAAAGAAAGAAAGAAAGAAAAAGTAATAGAGATAACTTTAGAAAAAAGAAAAATGTAAACAAAAAAGAGATCTTGATAAAAAACATTGTGAGATTTAAAAGATTAAAAACGAAGAATGAAAGAAAACGAAAAGGAAAGCGAGTAAAAAAAAGTAAAAAAGAAAGAAAGAAGGAAGGAAGGAAAGAAAGAAAGTGAAATGATTAAATAAAGAAGAAATATAGATAATGCAAGGAAGAAAAAAAAGGCTGACTTGAAAAGAGATCTTGATGTAAAAAAATGTAATTTACCGAAAAAAAGGAAAGAAAGAAAGAAAGAAGGAAAGAAATAAAGAAAGTAAGAAAGAAAAAAGAAAATATAAGAAAGTACAGATAGCATAAAGAACATTCTTTTTTGTTTTTGTTTTTTTCTAAAAACGAGATCTTCGAAAAAAAGAGAAATTTACAGAATAAAAAAGAAGAATCGGACAAGAACCGATGTTTCGACATGATTAGGTCCTAAAGTCGGACTTAAATAGAAATATCAGTAAAAACAGACATGTATTAAAGATAAACAAGAACGGAGGGAAAAGAAAGAAAGAAAGAAAAAAAGAAAGAAAAAAAAGAAAGAAAAAAGAAAGAAATTAAGATAAGAAAGAAAGAAAGAAAAAAAGAAATTAAGATAAAAGAAAGAAAAAAGAAAGAAAGAAAAAGAAAGAAATTAAGATAAAAGAATAGAAATTGTAAGATGAAAAGAAAGAATGAAAAAAGAAAGAAAGAATAATGTAAGAAAAAAAGAAAGAAATTAAGATAAAAGAAAGAAAATAAACCGTAGGATGGAAAGAAAGAATGAAAGAAAGAAAGAAAAAAGAAAAAGAAAGAAATTAAGATAAAATAATAAAGGAATAGAAACTGAAAGTAAGAAAAATGAAATTAAGAGAGAAAGAAAGAAAGAAAGAAAGAAAGAAAGAAAGAAAAAGGAAATAAAAAGAAACAACAGAACTGTTTGATGAATAGAAAGAAAAAAGAAAATGAAAGTAAGAAAAATGAAATTAAGAAAAAAGAAAGAAAGAAGAAAAATAAAAATAAAAAAGAACAGAGAGAGTAGGATGAAAAGAAAGAAAGAAAAAAAGAAAGAAATTAAGAAAAAGAAGAGAAACTGGAGGAGAAAAGAAGGAATGAAAGAAAGAAAATTTCGGAAAAAATAAAAATAAAATAAAGATAGAAGAAAAAGAAAAGGAAACACAAAAGAGTGAAAAAAAGAAAAAGAAAGAAAGAAATTAAGAAAGAAGAAAGAAAGAAAAAGAAATTAAGAAAAAAGAAAGAAAAAGAAAGAAAGAACACAGATTGTCGGGTGAAAAGAAAAAAAGACTAAACCAGAAGACATAAAAAATGAAGAAAAGATGAAGAAACAAAAAGAAAAAAGAAAGACATGAAAAACAAAGGGACGAAAATAAAAGAAAAACGCACAAATGGCTGCCAAAAAATGGAGGCAATTATATGAGTAAAAGAGTAAATATAATAAAAAGAAAATATCTTTAGAACGAAGAAAAGAATAAAAGGAAAGGTAAGTAAAGAAAAAACTACAATTTTTGGCCTCACGTTTTCTAATGACTTGAGGTAAAACAACTACATTGAATCAATAGCTACATCTACTGCAAGGAAAATCGGTTTACTGTGTCGTGCCAGAAGGTTTTTATCGTCAGATTCCATCTGACACATCTATCATTCTAAAATGAAGAATGAAAATGAAATTTTTACAGCCCGAAAACAAGAATGGAAGTGAAGGAAAAGTGGGAGTGCTGCCCAAATACATTATAATATACAGGCTGAATCAAAAATACTTTTACATACTTCGTGGGCGGGTTCCTGACACCAAAACAAGCAAAAATGTCCATATAAGCATAAGAGGAAATTATATGTGAACGAAGAAAAAATTCATAAAGAAAATAAAGAATTAAATTTGTACACTCCGAAATCAAGAATGAAAGTGAATGAAGAAGAAGAAACAAGAAATATAAAATCATATAAAAATGAAACAGACA
>CAHIKZ030004897.1:2045000-2135000 GCA_903632075.3 Acanthosepion pharaonis | reverse complement strand
TGCTTCCTCTATTTCCTGTTGAGGTTTCTATCAGACTCAATGAATCAATTAAATATAATTATCAAATCCTCCTACTTATTATTATCTGTCTTTATCTTCGCTTGAACCGGCTTCTAATGCTCCAGTCGGCGCGGCTTGGTGAGAGCAGTCGTGGCTCCCGGGGGCACAGTCCTACGGTTACGGAGAACTCAGTAGTGTTCCGCCACGGAATATGTGAGCGAGCGGCGCTAGTTGAGTCTGATTAGGAATCTCTTCGTTACCGAAACCCATTTGGTACAGTTGGTATGTTGTTCGCTTGACAACCCAACTGTCAGGGTTTCGATACTTGGTGGTGGATGCGCACTGCTGATGAGTCCCAATTATAGGACGAAACGGCCTCTATTTCCTGTTGAGGTTTCTATCAGACTCAATGAATCAATTAAATATAATTATCAAATCCTCCTACTTATTATATATATATATATATATGTATATATATATATATATAAATATAAATGAATTCCCAAGAGGATAGAGTCCAGGTCTGATGGATTGGATCGTGATTACGATTCCAATGTAATAAATTATAACCATGAGATATTAGTGCTTGAGCCTTATATATATATATATATATATATATATATATATATATAATATTAGGGGTCAATATACATTTATATATATATATATATATATAGTTTATGCAAAACTAGGTAATCCGTATGGGCAGACTTACAGAGAATGATATCCGGAGAGCTCAATGTAAATAAATTTAGAATAAAAACAGAACACTTTAAGGTTCCATGTAATAAATTATTTCACCACTGCCCTTTTAAAGGGCTCTGGATCATCAGACTTTACTTCCAAAGGTTGAAATGAGAAATGAAAAGAAATTTACACATTTTTGACGGGCCGTATTAAGCATATGCAAGTTAACGAAGTGAGGAAGTGAGGGGGGAAAGAAGACATGAGTGAGTTAGATGTACCATTTCAATTCTTTATCCTTAAGCTCACTTGGTGTGGGCCAGACATCACTTAACGTATGTTATCTCTAGATATATATGGGTAAGGGGTGAAGAAGAAACCCACATAAAAGGAAAAAGATACAATAAAATAAATCATGAGAGAAGGTTTCACTCAATTTTTTAGACGCTATTATTTCGCATTACTTTAAAGGGTATATTTGGAGGTCAAAGTTTGATAAATCTAAATGTCTACAAAATCTACGAAGAATTTAATTTGATGTTTGTTGGAGTTTTGGGTATTTTCTATGAAATAGTCGATTGGAAAAAATTCATAGAAAGTACATTGAAAGAATAATTAATTTTACATCTAGTAATCTTTTTTATTTGCTTAAACTTTTTTCTTGTTGATTATTAAGTTGACATCTATCCGTTTGTGACCTCGTCCCCCGGTCGCAGCGCCGACTGTGACGTTCTATCCTGATCTACCACGGCGCCAGTTGTGACGTCCCTAAACAGCACCAATTGTGACGTCTTCGCCGCGGCGTTAGCTGTTCGCTCCTCGCTGCTCCGTCTGGGTGTCGCTGCTCCAAACGTGGCGTTCTAACCCTTTGGTGATTCGGGTAGGAATCTGGTTAGATTGATATCAGCCTCGCCGTTCCCAACCTGCTTCCAACGCCTGGTTTCCAGGGTAACTGCACTGATCTCCAGTCTGCCTACCCACGTTGTGAATTGATCTTAGACAGACGAGATCAAACAGGGGTTGGGGCCGTAATGCAAATTGAGTTCAACGGGGGTGATAACACACAAATATGCATAAAATAAAATGAAAACTCACAAAGTTCAAAGTATCAAAGAAAAAGGTAACAAACTTTTTTATGTCTAGTTGTTCATAGGACTGTGTCTACCTCCCGACCCGTTCTGTGGATTGTGGCACGACGCTTTCACTAGGCAAATTTTAACGCTTCAAGTTGTCTGCTCTCTAAGAAATTTGTGTTTCGGTGTGTCTTTGGACGAAAGTCGAAAAACTTATTTCTGTGTTCTGGTTTTAAGTCGCTCTTCAAACTACTTGTTCTTGGTTGCAGAAAGTCCAAAATTTTGCGTGAATCTAGTCAGCTATCTTGAGGCGGTTTCAACACTGGGCACGCTTCTCTCTGCCGTCCGAGGCTGAACTAACTGGGCACTCATCTCTGCCGTCGGGGCGAACGAACTTCTTCTCGCCAGCTTGGGTCGAACGAACTCTGCACTCAGGGCCAAACGAACTGGCCTCTTCTGCCCGCTAGGGGCGAACGAACTCTTCCTCCGCCGTCCGGGGCTGAACTGATTTCTGTCTGGTGGGGCTTCGTTTTTTGACGCCGTCAAAACTGGGTGGGTCTGTTGGCGCCAGGGTTCTTCGATAATTCTAAATACGTATCCACCCTTCTTATTTCTGGTTAGGGATTTTCCACTCTTTTCCATTTTTGGTAACACTTTTCTCACTCCCACTCTCTCACCATGCTTCTGAGGGGCGTGAACTATCCTCCCCACTTCCTCATAGCGGCTTCTCATACTTATACTCTGGATGGGGGCGTCGACTGATTTTCTTCGTGCGTCGCGTGACCACTCTCGTCCAATGAGGTCCTGGTCGGGTATCTTTCCTCCTCCTTCGTGCGTCATGTGATCCACTTGGCCAATGACGTCTTAGTCGGGCGTGAACAACCCGTGGCTTTGTTTTGGAAAAGAAATACCTTGCTTAACTAAAAAAAATTAATTAAATCGCCGTTATCATGAGCGGTTGATGTGACAACTCTCGGTTTCAACACGTGGCGTTTGTCAAGCAGTTTATCGTCAATTCACTGGACAGCTGGATTATCTGACATGGTCTAAGAAAGGAATTTTCTCCAAGTTTCCAGCCAATTTGGCGTCTCTAAAGCAGAAATAAAAATATGTCAGTTTCCTTCGGCTCATGTGTTGATAAAAAATTTTTATTATCGCAGGGCAAAAGTCTATTCTGTCAAAAGAAAAACTTAGCCAGTAAAAACTACTTGTGTGATTTTAATTTTCCATAAACAGTCAAGACTGCAAGTTACATCTGCGTTTTGTTAATTATCAAAATCTAACGTTTTCAAAATGGATTTCTTCTTTTGGTGACATCTATTGATAACACAATTCCATTTTTCACGGATAAGCTGAAATCAGTCAACGCTTGTTCGTAGGTGACCTAGATATTTTCGACATTTGATACCTATCAATAATAACCCCTTTCCTATTCCCGTCTCTTAAGCCGTGTGTGTGTGTGTTCGCCTATGACCCGTCTCGTATTACTTTTTCCTCTCCTTCTTCTTCGTTTTCTCTTTCTTTCTCCCAATTCGCCTGAATGCATGGCGGTTCAATCCTCTCGCAAAAAAGGAAAGAATTATTCTTAAAACCTAAAATACATTTTGGCCTTAAATAATCCTCAAATGGTTGATAAACCGTAAAAAGGCAAATCATATATCTATAAATATTTCTTTCAAATCGCGTGGATGCATGGTGCCACAGTTTGAGTTTTGCTTATAAACTAAACTCGTGACTGTTTTTAGATACCTACACAATTATCAAAGATTTTTCTAATTTAACTAATTTTATCATCAATAATGATTATTAATGGGTAATACATTTCAATTTAAATTAAATTATCAATTTAAAATTTACCTCCGTATTATTTCCAATTGGAGAATATTAGAGGAGAAATTTGGATAAAACATTACTAACAGAAAATTAGATTCCAAATGTCAGATCTTCCTTTGACATTATTATTCACCCAATACAGGCCGCGATTCACTTAAGCTAGAGATTTGCTGAATGCAGATGTTTTATGGAAATAAGTGAAGGAGTTAAGAAATGTATTATGTCAGGATATTGCCGAGAACTGTGACGATAGCATCTTTTCGTCTGTAGAAAAGTGAGAGGAGCGGGGAAAACAATTTCTTACACATACAGCGAAGAGACGACATTGAACAATTGTCCTGATGTTCTTTTCTCTATCGTGCCTTGAGTTTATGAATTTAAGCGTGCTACTAGATTGGAAATTAGGTCTCACCGTTTTACTTTTGAACTACCAAGATGCAACCGTCACTTGTATTGTAATAGTTTCTTTTCTCGCACTTATCGCTTGTGGAATTCTCTTTCAAATTCTTGTTGCTCTGCCACCAAGAAACTTAAAAAAAAATAAATGTAACACTAATGGTCAGTTTCATGATACCTTTTCGTTTATTGTCCTTTTCCTCACTTCTCCTAATATTCTGTTTCACATCCTGAAGCCCCTCTGCGACCTAGTGGCTTGTGTGTGAAACGTTTAAAAAAAAAAAAAAAAAAACTCTGTCAAGGTTGGAAATAGAGGCTTCATCATCTCCGGTCTGATTTGACTATTGTAAAGTTGAAGTATGACAAATGGAGTCAGGTAATTTCTGCTGCGGTATAAAGAAGTCGCCCATTTCCCCAGGAATGTATGTAATTCAGCGTCTTTTTCAATTGGAAGACTAAAGTACACTGGCAGCTTTGTATGTGCATCTCCGTTACACATGCAAATCTGTCAGTGTACTTGTCGTCGTCTAAAGTGCCATAGGTAATACATCGGTGGATGAATGGACCGAAATCAGTGATGACCACGGTGCTGTCTCAGTCTTGTGTTTGCTCAGACAATTATACTGAGCCCGAGGAGTCCAGTCTTTTATTTGAGATGATATGCGGGTTGAATTTGTTTTTAAAGTTACTTTCTTCTCGCCTTTGCCTTAGGAGGCAGGACCTAAAAGACAGAAGGTGGTTTTTAAATTCAGAATTTTCCTTGGGTGGCCACCGGTATAAGAAGAGAAACTCTGAATTCAAAACCAGTCTGGAGAGGGTTGGGCTCTGTCAAGATATTTTGCCCAAGTGTGGTGCCTCTACGGCACTAATGGTTCATGGGATTCGTGGTCGTGATTGTGAGTTGATAGTCTGCCCTGCTATTTAACCACAGCTGGAGTGGGGAGATGAATTCACACCTTTCACAAGGCTATTAGAACGTAAGTGAATGGAATGAACTCGACTAGAATTCGAACTCGGCTCTCTAATTACTCGCTCCAAGCTGCTAATTATTATTCCACCGTGCCTCCATAGTGTACTAGTAATATCTTTAATATAGCACTTCATGTCACTTTAGTTGTCTCTATATGTGTATATTGATTTCTCTGAGACTTCTAATGCGATATTTAAAAGATATCGCTTACCTACTTACCATTATAATGCAAATCCTTTTTTGTCGTAAACGTTCATCGCTTTTTCCTCACTTTTATCCAAAAGCGTCTGTGTGTATGGCGGCAGGTGCACAAACGTAGGCAGACTCCTAGCTCCAATTAAAATCAAAAGCAAACTTCCCCCACGCGCACGCTGTGACAAGAGAAAATATGATGTAAATAAAGAAATAACATATTCTCTGAACCATTAAAATAAAAAAATATAGAGAGAAAAAATCAGGCATACTTCAACAGGCTTTCATTACGTCAGGCTTTCTATTACGCCAGGCTTTCATTACGAAAAAAAAAAAAGAAGTGCATTTGTCCCGCGGTTCCTTAGTAGGGATTTGATTTCCTTTATAGTTGAAAGATTGCAGTTGACGCACGAAGCCTCTATTTTCACGAGACCAATTAGTTGGCTATCTTGTGTTGGAGTACAAACCTCAGAACGAAAGAAATAGGGGAAGAAAGAAAGGGAATGGCGGCATTACTTCACTTGATGGCTGCCGATTTTTCTTTCTGAAATCAAAAGAACGACTTGTTTGCCTCAAAGTACACCACGGTAGTTCGATATTCCAACGTTCGATTATCCGAACATGACATGAAACCAGAATCGTTTCTTTTCTAATAATAATGTCCAACTCCTAATATCCACTCAAGATAGAGGGTTAGTTGTGCGATATATGAGCGTCTGAAACGTATAGTTCATAAGTTTATTTAAGAAAGATAACAGTTAACTCTAGACATGAAGAGGCTAAGATTGTAATGACTCGGAAAACATCCTGTCAGGTTTTAGTGCCACAAAGAAGCAGTTCTTGGAGGTAAAACTTTCCGAGTGGAACATAGATCTTGCTAATAGGATACGAAAATCTTATAGACAAGCGTAATATTGCAAGAAAGAAATACAACAGCAGAAATAGATTTACGTGATTTATTTCAATAGGAACGTGTGGTTTTGGGACAGCTACCTTGTGTTATAGTTCATAAGCCGGCTCCCGATCTGGGTTGATCTCTCGTAGTAGTTCTAATTGGTTGGCGTGGCGCTCTTCCTGCTGACTGCTGCTGACTGACCGTGACAGATCACTTCCCTGGCCTCCTGTTGACTGCTGTTGTACTTCCCCGTCTGACCCCTTTTATGGCGTTTTTTTTATGGCTAACAGGCTCGAAAAACGACAAGAGTATAATTAGGAGAGAAGCATTTTTATTATCGAGAAATAGGAACACTTTAAAATATTATTTTATTTTTCGACCGGAACTCGTGCGTCGGGCCTATGCGCAAACGACGATAATGGTCATTTTGTAAAGAGGCCTCGTCCCGTTCACATCCAGCTCTCGCTCTTGAGTATGTAAGTTTATTTGCCTGCAAATCAGCCGAGATATGCCTTATTTTATTTTATAGCAAAAAGAAAAAGGATCGTTCACTACTGTGTTTGAAACATCCGAAAGTAAAATGAAGAGAAATGATTCGTATATTTTTCCAATTATCCGAATAAAAGCCATCCTAATATTTCATGTCAGACTCTGAGAATTTAAAAAAAAATATGTTTAGAATTTCAATTTAAAAAATAAAAGAAAACAAAGCAACAACTATGTTTTAAAAATATTTAGTTGGATGCGCTTACAACCGGAAGTTATACAAATACATCTACTTACAATCGAATGTTGCCCAAATACAACTGGATGTTACACAAATACATCTACTTTCAACCAGAAGTTACACAAATATATCTACTTACAACCGGAAGTTATACAAATATATCTACTACAATCCATCTTCGAAAATTTGTGACAGAAAAATGAATTTAACATAGATGATCATGCTTTCAGTGTTCTTTAACCGTTTGGAACTGAAAGGCAATGCTCAGTGTAGCGGAACTGGGTTCTGTGGGTCCTGCTGAACTGACTACAGTTCACCATTCTAAGAGGCAACGAGTGGCATGCGTATGTAAGCAGAATAGTGGACGCTTACGCAAATGTAGCAACAGTCCCTGGCAAAAAGAAAAGAATGGCCTATCTTGGAAACGTCCCAAAATGGCGGCGCCCATATTGACACTCATTATTTGTTTTCTCTTGCTTTTTCTTGTTCCTTACCAACACACTCAGCCACCGGTTGAACAGTGGTAGAGAAAAAGGATTTAATGTCCAGCCACCGGTTAAACGGTGGGTTAACATTTGTAACTATTTTTATATCTACCGTGAAACATCAATTATTTGCGAGCTCAGGCAGAAGGGTTTAAAATTGCTCAGGAACGCAGGGTTAAAAGAATTAAAGAACACTTTTTTTCTCTTTTCATAATTCCCAATACCCAGTCATATAAACTTTTTTAAGTGGTTTAACCACTGCTTTACACCATCCAGCTTGCCTTCGGTAAGTGCTGTGAGTGCTAAATTCTCGGAGCCCTTTTTCCTCATTGCATGTCCTAGAAATTGTAACTGCCTCTTCTGATTCTAAGTGTAACCTTTTAGTTTCGACTAGCAGTAGAGCCCGGCGTTGCCTGGGGATGTAACAGTAAGAGATAGATCAAGTATCGACCATCATAAAGACTGAAAAATAAAATTGACAAAGATTATTGTTTAAGGTTGACGGACACGTATGTCTTAATTAGTTTTTTTTTATACGAATTGGTCAAACCCAAACTCAAACAAAAAGATTGTTTTCAATCGTTATGAGTCTATCGATTGAATAGAATTTTATTATAAACAATTGTCTTGTAAATGGAATTTTTAAAGCATTCTGAATGTAAAAATAAAGAAAAAAGTGTGCAAGACAAGAAGAAACACTACCTGCCAAAAAAAAGTGAAGTTTTGTTGAAATCGGTTGAAAAATGTAGGAAATCCGATCCCATACATAAACGAACACACACAAACACACACACAAACAACCTGGGTTTTATAATAAGTATAACTCGATATGAGTTGTCCCCTTTCACTCTGAAGACTTAATCTTGTTTTATCGTGTTTTCAAATTGATTTCGTGCAAAAACAATTCTGTTTTTCCAATTTTTGGCGCTGTCAGAACCATCGCAAGGTAATTTTATGCAGTCCTGTGAAGTTTTGTTGAAATCGGTTGAAGAATGTAGGAAATCCGATCCAATATATAAACGTACACACACACACACACACAATGTGCGTTTTATAATAAGTAAGGTTTTCCTGAAAACTTCCTCGTTACTCACATGTTCGTTCCAGGATATTCTCAGCACGCTTCAGTAAACGCACATCTCCGCTGTTTTGAGTTTCATCTTCTTTTGTGTATCCTCTGTCCAGCATTTATTGTCATATAGAAGGAGAGACATGGCATATCAGTTGAACACTCTTTACTTTGTTTCTAACGAAATTCTCATTTCTCTTTAATATTTTGAACAACAGCAATTTAAATAATGATATAAAGAAACACAGAAAATGTTCAGTTAGCGGTTCAGTTTATTTTTTTTTTTAGATTGTTGGGACTGATGTGAGTTTATGACCCTAGGTTTCAAACTATTGTCGAACAATCACGTGGTCAAGATAAACACTCAGTTGTGGAGCAAGCTGAGTGAATAATAACTCAACCTTAAGAGAGCTATTTATGGTGCCATGGAGCATCTCATTGTGCTAAAGTGGTATAGTCCATTGCTTGGGCTGTGATTGGCTGCTGGTACATGAGTGGAGGTATTTCTGTATAAATACCAGCTTGATTCATCAGTTAGTTTGCAGGGTTTGTATTAAGTTACAACGTGCTTTATTTTTGTCTGCCAGCTGGACGCTAGCTGGGACCCTTACGCCGGTAAGTGCTTTTTATTATTGTTATTCTACAGCTATTTGCGATCGTCAGACAAATATGTTAGTTCTGTCTCTCTGCCAAATATTCACACCTGATCCGAATCCAAGATTAAGTTCACCTATAATCAATTATCAGTGATTACATATATTTACGAATGGATGACGACCTTAATGAATAAAATGTCTTTTTTTTTAAATTTTCTGTTATTTTTCCACAGCTTTTAAGACAATGGCTATGATAGTATAAATCAAATGAACTATTATCACTAAGCAAAATCGTGATAAGAATAAAAGCGTAACTCGAAAAACCATGCCGACTTCTACAGGATCATTTTATGAATCTTTTTATGATGTTGCCGATTATTACTCTCCACATCTTCCTATCTTTTGTTGGTCGTAATTATTTTATTAATTTCTCATAATGGCACCTACTTGGTCTCGCATTTACATCTGACATAAAATTGAGGAATTATATTGAATTAATATCTAGCTTTAAAAAAAATTGTTCAATAAGTCGTGCTGGACAATTATTTTGACAGAATCAGTCTTACACATATTGCTGATAGATTTAATTTGGAGCTCCCGTAATACATCTAGAGATCTTTGACAAAATCCAAAGAAGGGTCTGTAATTTTTTCGGACCAAAGCCGGCATCTCAACGTCACTCACTCTCCTATCAACGTGACGTAGTTTCCCTGTGTTCTCATGAGTTCTAGTAGCTCGACCAAATTATCTACACTATTTACATTGTTCGGACTGTTGTCCTCATCTTTGTTGCTAGATTCGCAACGTTTCGGCCGTTGTACGTCCCGGTCTCCTTCA
This sequence comes from Acanthosepion pharaonis, assembly GCA_903632075.3. Classification (NCBI taxonomy): domain Eukaryota; kingdom Metazoa; phylum Mollusca; class Cephalopoda; order Sepiida; family Sepiidae; genus Acanthosepion; species Acanthosepion pharaonis. The sequence goes on along the minus strand of CAHIKZ030004897.1, from coordinate 2,125,243 downwards.
GATGATTAGAATTTCGAACTGAAACCATTAATTTCGTCAATCGGGGTGTTCTAGTTCCATGTGTCATACCTTTTCCGGATGACTCATTTATCTTTTTTTAGTTCGAAATTCCAATTACCTGAAGATGGCCGGAGCGTACAACAGCCGAAACGTCGTGAATACGCAACAAAAATGAAGACAACAATCCCAACAATGTAAATATTGTAAATTATAACAATATCTAATCTCAGAAATATAGACAGATATTAGTACGTTATATTAGATTGCTAATTACGGTTTTTCGCTACTGTTGTATTAGGTAGATATAACCTTAAATTATGTTCTAACAATCACTTTACTCGTAATTATCGCCTGTAAAACTCTCTTCCAGTTTCATAGTTCTGTCCCAAATATTTAAATGCAACATCAATCACTATCATTTGTTTTTTAAACTGTGATCTTTTATTGTACTAATTTTTTTTGCAGTAGATTGTATATATATAGTTAAATTCCCAGATGAATTCTGTGGACAAGACAGATTGGTATAAAATGAGAAGTGGAAAAAATTCTTAGATTTTGCTGACGCGTTTCGTCTTCCGACATTTTCAAGGCAAAAATGAAATCGAAATGCTTTTGTTGTTATAGTTATATTTAAAAAATCCAAATTTAAAAAGACAGACGCTTCTGTCTAAGCTATTTTTTTCTTGTTAATGTAAATTACCTTTTAGTAAGGGATTTTTTTTATTTGTGGTTAATGTAAATTACCTTTATAGTAAAAAAAATTCCAATTGTCATTTTATACCATATATATATATATATATATATATATATTTAAAGATATATTTGGTGGTGCAAAATTTTATCACTGCCATGAATAGACACAAATTAGTTTTATTATTACCACTCATGATACTAAATAGTAAAAATGAAAAACGGGCTAGCGAACCGGTTTCGTACCTCGCTCAACAGAGCGAAATCGAGGTAAATAGAGTAAATTATATAATAAAAAAATAACAATGGACGAAGTATATTGGTGGGAAAAAAATAAAATGTTAATTAGTTGGAGGCCTGATATAAAGTCCTTCTGTTTACAAAGAGAAGGCTTTAAAGATAGAATATAGATGGCCTCCAACACTTTTAGGTTGTCATTTGAGTGGGACTTGCTAAGGATGGTAAAAGCGTCACCACTAAAACTAACAGCACAATTATGGCTATTTATAAGGTGTTCAGCGATGGAAGATCCATACGTATTGGTCAGAATGTCCGAGGGTGTGTACTTCCGCTTTCGGATTTCCGCTGGAACGTGTTGTTTTATTCTAGCATCTAGCCTTTGCGTCGTTCTCCCTATGTAGTGCGAAACGCAACTACATTTAAAGGAATAAATTAGGGAACTATTATGGTGTGATATATATATATATATATATATATATATATATATATATATAAAAAAAAAACATACATATATAAATATTTAAATAAAAACAGACCACTCCAAGGTTCCATGTAATAAATTATTCGTAAACCTAAGGAGGATAAAATCCAGAGAGCTCAATATAAATTCAGAGCAAATAATTTTAATGTTTTTATTTAAATTATTTGCTCTGGATTTACATTGAGCTGTCTGGGTTTTATCCTCCTTAGGTTTACCCATACGGATAATCTAGCTTTTCATAAACTATACATACATATATATATATATATATATGTATGCCGGGTGTAACGGTTAAATTGTCCAAATCGTGTAACAGCAAAATTGTCAATTTTTTAGATTATGGTTTGAACCGTTTTATCTTAGAAATTAAATACTCATGCTTTTCTCCTCAACTTTTTTTTACACTTCGCAGTGAGTGTTTATTTATAATAACTAGCAATATAACCCGTCTTCGCCCGGGTCTTTCATTACTGGGAATTTTTGCCCTTCATTTGGGGTAATCTATGTTTAAAGTCAGCCTACCCGAAAATGAATATGAGTAACAAAATTTGGGTGCAACTGAGGCACATCCCCAAATGGGATGGGGGTGTGTGTAAACAATTTGAATTGGAGGGGGTGTCCCCGAAAAGGGAACTGAATAATGATAAATAATGTTATTGTAATAATTTAAAGTATTTACTTTCATTAAATTTTTTTTTTTATGAAAGATATATATCCTACAACTAAATAGTAAAACGTTGCTGAGAGTTATAATGGACAGGAAGTAGTGGAGAGCCATTGTCGCCAACAATTTGGACTCAAAGCCGTTACTGAAGAATTACCTATCAAACAAAAAAAAATCAGATGAAATCTGTGGACATGCATAAACAACATCCGATCACATACATACACACACAGACACATTTTGAGAATTATAGATATAGATAAAAGAGTTAGGAAATCATTTGGTCTATAACATCTCACCATAACGAATGGTTGAAACCAATTTCTTTTTTTATTTAATTTTTGGTTCTTTAGCGTGAATAATAATTGTTTTTTTTTTTGGGGGTGTGATTGTTTAACTCCCACATTTCTTTTTTATATTATAAATGTATACCCACAGCTGCATGTTAATTTTTTATATTTTATTTATTTATATATATATATAGAGCAGTTTTAATACGATGTGGGTTTAACCCTGTTTCCTTGTCTTATTCAAATCTGTCCAATAATTGTTTTTTTTTTGCAAAGTGAATATATATATATATATAAAGCCACGTGTTATATAGTTCTGTGTGTTTCAAAATCGATTGTTGCTAAGTAACATTGGTGTATATTATGTTTATTATATAAAAAATATATTTACGTATATTTTTCTTTTTTAATGTAAATCAGACGGATTTAATAATTTATTTTGGTCGGGCAAAGAAATTAATGCAAAAATATAAATTTTTAACAGTACTATGTTCTAAGTTAAAAACAAAAAACGGAAAAATTTATTCACAGCTTTCCCCGACCAAAATAAATTAATAAATAAAAGATCCGAGCTCTTAAATGCCGTTATCGCCATCTATTTAAAAACGAAAAAATAAAAGAAAAAAAATATATAAAAAAATATATATATATATATATAAATAAATAAAATATAAATATATAAATTGGAAAAACCGATGTGGGTTTATGACCCAAAAATTGGGTTTCAAAATTAAAAAATTTGCGAAATCGTCAACCCCAAAATTGACAAATATGTTAGCTCTGTCGCTAAAATAAACAAAACAAAAAAAAAAAAAATAAATAAATAAATAAAAATAAATAAAACGAGCAATATAACTTGACCAAATTGAACAAAGCGACTTCGAAAATTCTAATAAGTACCAATGCCACTAACCCGTATATATAAATAATACATCTAAAAATTGCAATATATATATATATATATATATATATATATATATATATATATATATATATATATATATATATATATATATATATATATATATATAAATGTAAATATTATTAAGCGGTAATGGCTTATATATATATATATATATATATATATATATATATATAATGTAACTCGTAAATATTAGACGATAATGGTATATATATATACCATACACAGACATTTTAAATATTAAATTGAAGATAATGGCCTCTAATCGTGACGAAAATCAATTCTTAATGTTTTATCAGATGTTGTTTTTTCATACTTTCATTTCCAGACAGCAAATTCTAATTTTCCTTGTTTATTTTTAGAATGCATAAGAGTTTTATTTTATCGAAAACAATTTTTATCACAGTAATGTAGATTATTCATAGTCGTTGAAGCTGAAAAAGGTCGAACTAGTTTTAAAGAAATAGTACACAAAGACTGCGAATAGTCACAAAGACTGCGATTTAAGAAAGGAAAATAAAAAAAAGACTAACTGCTTAACAATATTTCGAGAGTGTCTGGCTTCTTCAAGTTATGTTCAAACATTGCTTGCAAGTATAAATTTATTTATATATTTATACTTTGCGCCATTTTTAAACATACATTTAAGAAGGCAGACTGACGAAACATTGCAAAACAATGTTTTTTTTTCTTTTCGTTGTCTTTTTTTTAAATCGCGCTCCCTTAAGTGTTACAAAATACTGGATGAGTTATATCAATGTTATTGACATGTCAGTCCCTTCAGATTGCTATGAAGAACTTTAAAAAATATATCAAAATATAAGGATTTTGAAGTGGAAATCTCAAAAATATTATACATGAAGACATGAATAATTCCAGTCGTAGTTGAGGTCCTTAGATTGATTGGAAAAGGCTCTAACAGACTCAGTGAAGCCTTAAAGAAATACAAAAAAAAATGATTCTAAGTACAGCACACAAACTACAAAGAGTTTTATCTCTGTAAAATCTGTGTCATCCTAGGTTTATATTTATCATATTTATTTATTTTTTATGACAATGGTCATGAGATCATTTCTGACATTAGGTCTTTGGTTGAGACCCGAAAGGAAATCTGTATACAACAGAATCCAAAGGAAATAATAACAATAATAATAATAAAAATGACTTGCCCACAGGACTGCATTGTTTCTAAACAATAATTTCAAAAACTGTCTAATTATAAGGACCTGCAAATCGAAGTAAGAAAAATGTGGAAACATAAAGCTATCGTCATCCCTGTTTGTCATAGAGGCATTGGGTTTGATAAAGAAGGGTACCGAAATCATGTAAGTAAAATTCCTAGCCAAAAACCTCTTCATCTAAACGAAACGTCCCAGATGAGCATAGAATAACTCTCCTACAATTGCTGTTTTTCTCCTTGGAGGGGACTTGGTAATTAAGCACTTAAAACTACTCTCTGATACAATAATAACACACACAATAATAATAATAATAATAATAATAATAATAATAATATCTTGAAATAGAAATCTCGAAAATGTGGCATATGGGAACATCAACAATCCCTGTTGTAGTTGGAGCCCTAGGACTGGTTGGAAAAGATTGCAGTAGAGTAATTGAAGGGATTCCTGGAAGTCCATGCCTCAAGGAGATACAAAAAAATTGTTCTGACAAGTACAGCCCACACTTTACGAAGGGCTTTGTCTATGTAATATTTTTTTTTTTTTTTTTGTCAGTGGAAAGTGTCATGATGCCATTTCTAACCTTAGGTCCCTGGGCGGGACACGGAAAGAAATGTGTAAACGCCAGAAATCAAAAAAGATAAAAATAATAATAATAATATTTTCCACAAAATTCCAATGTTTCTAAAAAAAGAATTCAAAAAATATTAAATTATAAGGATCTGCAAATCGAAGTAAGAAACAAGTGGAAACATAAAACTACAATTATCCCTGTTACGATAGTGGCATTGGGTATGATAAAGAAGGCTACCGAAAATCATGTGAGTAAAATTCCTGGAGACATCAGCGTCTTAGAGCTACCAATGATTAAAGCACATATCACCCACAAAACCTTCTCTATCCAGACGATATATCCCAAATATGCATAGATAAATTTCCTACAGTGTCCTTTTTACTTATAGACCCCGGAGGGGACTTGGTAATTAGACACTTAAAACTACTCCCTGACACGATAATAACGCACACAATACTACTACTACTACTCCTACTACTACTATTACTACTACTACTACTACTGCTAATAATAATAATAAAGGAAGCCAATAAGTGCAAAATGGAGTTTCAAGTGGGTGAAAAAAAATACAAGTAAATCATAATACACCGACAGCAAGTGCAAAAAAAAGCAAGTGTAGGCAAATGCAATCGACCAAGTACAGAACCGATTCAAGCTCGACCCTTACCAAACAAGCTGACGTACAAATATCCTGTAGCCATCAGTGGTTACGTGACGCAGGGTTAAAAGGTGAGAACCCAAGATTTTATTCTTGCTGCACAGGACCAATGCTTTCTATCTAGAAATTACAGGGCACACAGAAAGAAGAATTGTGATAGCCCAAAATGCAGATTGTGTGAAAATATCAAGAAAAAATTGACTACTATCAGGTTGCACGGTATTGGCACCCACTGAATATAAAACTCGGCCTGACGGAGTGTGCCAATATTTACATTGGAAAATCTGCAACTTTTATAGAAAAGAAACTGCAAGAAATTGGTATGAACACCAACCAGACCCGGTTACAGAGAAGAGACCTGTAACAATTTGAAAGAATTTTACAATACACAGAGACAGAACAATCAAAACTAATCACCCTGACATCGTGATTAGAGACCGCGAAGACAAAATATTGCTTCTTTATTGACATGGCAGTCCCTGCAGATTGTAATGTATCTTTGATGATAATCAAAAACTATAAAAGTACAATGATCTTGAAATCGAATTCTTAAAGATATGGCACATAAGTCATCAACAACTCCAATTGTATTTGGAGCCCTTGAATTGATTGGAAAGGATTCCAGTAGTCTCATTGAAGGTATCCCTGGTTACCGATGCCTTAAGGAAATACAAAAAATGTTTTCATGCGTACATCCCCCACCTTACGAAGGACTTTATCCACGTAAGATATGCGTGAGTTTTATTTTATTGCTCAGTAGAAAATGTCATGAAGCCATTTCTGACCTCAGGTCTCTGCTCGGGACCTGGAAAGAAATGAGTATACACCAGATATCAAAGGAAATAAAACAATAATAATAATAATAATAATAATAATAATAAATATAATAATAATAATAACAGTGACAAAATACTGGATATGTGTGTTGAATATACGAAGAACGATTCAAAGTATGACTTTGACTTCGTGGAAGCTTTTTGTACTAATCTTCATCCAATGTAAGACTAAAGAGCCAGTCAAGGTAGATGGTTACCGTATGGTGTTCTTTGCGAGTATAAAAATGGCAAAACGTGAAATACATGGAATTATGCAGGAAAGTTAATGGTTAACCCTAGAGTTAAAGAGGTCAATATTTTAGCGATTAGGGAAACATCCTCGTGAGAGCTTGTTGGGAAGAAAATGACCGGAGTTGATGGGGGAAAATCAACACTTGTGTACGCGACATATCAGGTTCTAGTTGTAAAGTTCAGAGCTGGTGGAACTAAGGAATGTAGAATACCAGAACACATACCATCGAAACAGCGAAAGACTAGCGAGGGGCTTACGGAGTAATAAAGGGGTTGCAGGGTGAAAAAATAATTCATCACCCACAAGAACGCGGATATGATTTGAAGACAACCATGTGAAGAGTGGGCAACTCCGGCCCAGATCTGGAAACATTACGCCATTTTTGGTCTGATCTGGCTCTTGTAAAGGTATATTATAACAGTGGGAGTCAGGAACTTACTGGAGATACCATCAGGAATTATCAGGCAAAGATAATAAAAATGAAATAGATCCAATATTAATCACTTAGGACGGACCACTAACGCTCCACAACCAGCTGATCTGGTAGAGAGAGGTCTCTAAGCCTGAGTAGATAAGCCTATCTATGCGAAATTAAACTCTGGTTTTAAAGCTACGCTGTTTTGCGGCCATATCCAAACATGGGAAAGACTATGGATGTAAATCCAGATAAAAAATCCAGAGAAGAGCCCCGAAAGAGATTGGCAGTCAAAAAAGACAAAGTGCTGGCAAGATCTTCAGCTAAGTTCTCCCCAAATGTATTCCTGTATTTCTATGAATATTGTCAGCACAGTCAAGAGGTGTTAAGCATGCGGTTTTGATTACGCACTACCTCTATATACAAGAGCCCCGGAATGAGACCTGGAGTGTACTCTCCAAAATCCGCATAAAAGGAGATAATTTTGGTCAAACAGTGTGCTACCATTAGCTCGCAGGATAAAAGTTGCTCTCTCTCATTAAACATTATTTTTTATCCTTTGGGTATGTTATGTTTCCTTCTTTGTATCCTGTAGATCCGGGTCCAGACTATGGTTCTTAGGCCTATAGGGGAATTGTCATTTAATTGATAGCATTTTTATTAGTATATGAGATGTTCCGAGTAGGGCGATCATCTGGGTAACATGTATGTTGATGCTATCTGTGACACTGTTAGTAAAATTGTTCATTATTTTTCTCACGAGGCCCAGTGCTCCGATTACTATTGGTACTGTCTCAGTCTTCAAGCCTCACATCCTGTTAATCTCGATCTCCAGGTCATTGTATTTGGAAAATTTCTCGATAATTTTCATGGTGGTGTTTTTCTCAGGTGGTACGGTTATGCCAATAATCATACACTTCCTGAATTTCTTGTCTTTTATGATAATATCAGGTCGGTTGGCTTTTGTTTCCCTGTCAGTTTGAAGTGGCATAGCCGAGAGGATAGTTACATCGTTATTTCGGCTTGACGGAGTGGGCCAATATTTACTTTGGAAAATCTGCAACTTTTAAACTGCAAGAAATTGGTATGAACACCAACCAGACCCGGTTACAGAGACGGGACCTGTAACAATTTTAAAGAATTTTACAATACACAGAGACAGAACAATCAAAACTAATCACCCTGACATCGTGATTAGATATCGCGAAGACAAAATATTGCTCTTTTATTGACATGGCAGTCCCTGCAGATTGTAATGTATCTTTGATGATAATCAAAACCTATAAAAGTACAATGACCTTGAAATCGAAATCTTAAAAATATGGCACATAAGTCATCAACAACTCCAATTGTATTTGCATCCCTCGAATTGATTGGAAAGAATTCAAGTAGTTTCATTGAAGGTGTCCTTGGTTACCCATGCCTTAAAGAAATACAAAAAATGTTTTCACGCGTACATCCCACAACTTACGAAGGACTTTATCCACGTAAAATATGCGTGAGTTTTATTTTATTGCTCAGGTCTCTGCTCGGGACCCGGAAAGAAATGGGTACACACCAGAAATCAAAGGAAATAATAATAATAATAATAATAATAGTGACAAAATACTGGATATGTGTGTTGAATATACGAAGAATATGTGTATGGTTGGTGGTAATACCATCTCTCAGTGGTTATTATTATTATTACACTGTAACCCGGATATAAGAGACCCGGATATAAGAGAAACCCGGATATAAGAGAGATTTTCTCTGGTCCCAAATTAGAGCCTGTGTTAATGTATATAAAATAGACCAAACCAGGATATAAGAGAAACCCGGATATAAGAGACTTCTTCTCCGGTCCCGACAACTCTCTTATATCCGGGTGACACTGTATTATTATTATTATTTCCTTGAATTTCTGTTGCATATGCATTTCCTTCCGAGTCCTCGCCATTGACCTAAGGTCATAAATGGCTTCATGATATTTTCCACTGATCTATATGGTGTATAAAACCTCTAAGATCACACACAATTTACATAGATAAAGGTGTTCGTAATGTGTGATTATTATTATTATTATTTTTATTATTATTCCTTTGATCTCTTTTGAATACTAATTTCTTTTCAGTTCCCGACCAGAGACCTAAGGTCAGAAATGGCATTTTCCACTGTGCAGTTTGAAAAAAAATCACACATATTTTACATAGATAAAGCACTTTGTAAAGTGTGGCCTGTACTAGTGTGAACAATCTTTTGTATTTCTTTAAGGCACAGGATGCCAGGAACACCTTCAGCGAGTCTATTGGAATCCTGTCCAATCAATCCGAAGGCTCCAACTACAATTGAAGTTGTTGATGTGCCATATTTTAAGATTTCGCTTTTAAGCTTCTTGTTTTTTGATAGCTTTTTGAAGACTTCAAAGATACATTATAGTCTTCAGGTACTGCCATAACAATAAGGAGGCACTAATCCCGATGACTCGGTGATGTATTGTAAAATTCTTTAAAATGATTACAGGTTCTGTCTCCGTAACTGGGTCTGGGAATTGTCCATAGCAATTTCTTGCAGTTTCCCCACCGTAAAATTTGCAGATTTTCCAGTGAAGTTATTGTCCCACTCTGTCAGGCTGAGATTTATATTCTGTGGGTGTAATACTGCGCGACCAAATGCAAGTTGGTCAATTGTTACTGGATATTTATCACTGAATCTGAATATAGAGCCCGATAGCAGTATCTCAGACCTGTTATTTTGTGGAACAAACTCCTGAGAGTAAATCATCCGTAAATGAAAGAATTTAACGACCAAGGAACAAATAAATTGCCATGTTGATGAGGTTATTTGAAAGAAAATCTTTGACCTCAAATTGTCTTGCAATCTTACTCTTAACTCATCAGAAATCACTTCACTTGACAACAGAATCCCTACTGTATTGTAAATGCTGGTTGTGTTGAATAGATTAATGTGGCTGCGTGTTGAAGAGCATTTAGCATTTATACATTTTTTTTAAATTAAAGAAAAACAATGGAAAACCGATTTGTGTTTCAACGATAAAATATATATTAAAAACAACAAATACAAGGTAATTTGTGTAACGTGTGAATAAGGAGAAAAAAGTAGTTTCCCTTTATCTGTTAGTTGAATATGGTGATATTTAAATAAGCAAGTTTTCTGAATATAATGTTCAGAGTTCTGTGCTAAATAGAATGTGTATTCAGAAGAACATACAGTAAGTACAGTTATGTGTTTTGTAACTAACAGAGTTATTGCAACTTGGCTTGTTCACAAAGAACTGATGGTGAATGATATTCAAGTTCTGTGTCTGTGTGTGTGCGTGTGGAGTGAGTAGAATGAATAGTCTGTGTAGACGCGTGTGAGATGTTGAGTTCTGCTTTGTTCAACTGTCTTCAACTCTACTGTCCAATTTTGGAACAAATCCGTACTTATATTACTACCGCTAGGCTCCCAGCACGAACGCGGGATAAATTGTTGAAAGAACACGAAAAATATCTGATTGGATGAGAAATTAATCAATCGGTGATTTTATAACAAAAGCATGTTTGTGAATTAACGGTAGGAAAAATTCAATGTGGTGAATGCGATCAGTAAATTGCCCTGTGATATTTAGTATTTATTATTTAACCAATCACAGTTGAGAAAAATGTAGGCGTGGCAAAACATAGTAGTAATCACTACAGTATTATATGCTACTCCGCATATCGTTTTCCACTGGTATCTCTTAACTTGTTCTCGAAAAAGCTTGTGGTCTCTATGGTGTCTTGTCAAGTCTTCCTTAGGAAATGTGCTCCTGAACTATTCCTGTTCCCTCCAAGCATTACAATAGATGCCTTGTTCCTTGATTGTTGGAAATCTATTTCTGTATTTCCTGTTTTTAAGAACTCGGGAAAACCATCTGATCCTTCCAACCACTGGTTTATTAGTCTTCAGTCTCTTTGGCAAAATCCTAAAAGCTTATAAATTAAGGGATCTATGGAAGAAAGATTTATTCTCCTATTTGAATTTCCTCATTTTTGGGAATTAATATATCCGTGATATAATATCACCGTAGTCCACGTACGGAACGGAATGACTAATAGAAAATGGAACGAAAAACATGCTTTTATACTACTAGACATACACAAAACTACATATATATATATATTAAAGACATTTTTATGTTTAATGTTCTTTTTTATAGATACAAGTATTTGAGTAAATGCTCTGTTTATAATAAACAGTATTAAATAACATTTACCGGCCTGAATGTCCGAGAAATTTTCATAGAAAATATTCGTCCTTTGACAGGATTCGAACCTGCATCCTATACGGAACCGTCATTTACGCTGACGTGCCTAACCTATCGGCCACAAAGGAGCGTTCGGTAGGCGAGGTCGAATTTACTGCTTATAAACTTCAATCTTCCATGAATCTCGTACATTCATAACTGCTCTGGCGTATCAAATGTAAACAAATACTGTTTATTATAAACAGAGCATTTACTTAAATACTTGTATCTATAAAAAAGAACGTTAAACATAAAAATGTCTTTAATAAATAAATTGTCGGACATTGTCCATTTCTTAATATATGACGTCATTTGTTTACATTTAAACAAAATCAAAACAAAATTTAATAGTCTGAGAACTATTTGTCTTCTATCATTATGGCTGACGCTAACGAGTGGCTTCTTACGAATCCTCGGGATAACGTTTTCCGCTAACATGAAGTCGAAAAATTATATTGAATCATTTGCTATTTCTGTTGCTACAGAAGTTAGTTCACTGTGTCGTGCTAGACACATTTTTTTTCTCTCAAGAATCTATCATACACATTTATAAGTCTACCATTCGTCGATGCATTTGATATTGCTGGTATGGTCCATCTGCTATGTAATCAAAGATTCTGGATAAGATACAAATAAGAAGCTGACATATCCGGTTCAGTCATTTTCCTTACCGCCGTAACGTAGTTTCTCAGTGCCTTTTCTATAAATAATTTCATGGTTATTGATGTGATGAGCTTTCCTCTATGGTAACTAGACTTCATGAATTTAAGCGTACGATTATAATTGGTAGAAAGATCTCATCATTTTACAGTTGAAATCTTTAATTGCAACCGCAAGTTCTATGCTAACAGTTTCTTCCCTCGCACTTCTCACTTGTGGAACTATCTTCCGGCTTTTTGCTTTCCAGTGAACTTAGATATTCAACAATTTGACAGCAATGTCAAATGTTATCTTCTGTCTTCTTAGTTCCTGTTCTTTTATTGTTCTCACTGCAAAATATTTTTCTCATATTCTTTCTTGCGTCTCAGTAACTTTATTGCCTTGATTGTGGTGAAATGGTTAGAAATAAATAAAATGATATAAAAAAATTATCTCTCTGCATTAATGAAAATTCAAGGTAATCAATACTATCACTGTCTATACTAATACATTGTTGTCATATACCGTGCTTAGTTTAGTTTGGCACAAGGCTATGTGCAACCTCGTGATATTCGAACTTACTCTTAACAATATGTTGATATCTAAGAGCTAAGAAGACAGTTTGATTCCTTAGTAGTCATGGAACCTTAAGTTACCGATTTAAAAGAAATGGAACGGCCTCACCTGTTTACAGCAGAAGTAAAATTACAGAGAAGGAAATTCCAATAGCTGGTTACTTGCCCTTATTGATTTTTCTAGTGTCAATTTCGCTTCTTTGAGTGGCTCAGCAAAAGGAAATCTGAAAGAGAATTTTGGGAGGAGAATGCTAGAAGATAAAAGCAGTAATTGCTGTGCGCTTACTGAGAGTTCAGAAAGGTTAAAAGGCAAGAGGCCGGGAAGAAGAGGAAGAAGATTAAAAGGAAGAAGAAGAAGAAGAAGAAGAAGAAGAAGAAGAAGAAGAAGAAGAAGAAGAAGATTAATGGAGGGGAAGAAGAAGGAACATAGTAAAGAAAAAGAAATGAAGATAGTAAGAAGTTAATGAAAGGATGAAAAGGAAAACAGTGAAGAAGAAGAAGAAGAAGAAGAAGAAGAACACCAACAACAAAAAATGGAGTAAGAAGAAAAAGAAGAAGAAGAAAAAGAAGTGGAAAGAAGAAGAAGAACAACAACAAACAATAGAATAAGAAGAAGAAGAAGAAGAAGAAGAAAAAGAAGAAGAAGAAAATCAATGAATAGCAAAAAAAAAGGAATATATTAAAAAAATGAAGATGGGAGAAAAGAATACGTAAGAAGTTAATGAAAGGATGAAAAGGAAAACAGTGAAGAAGAAGAAGAAGAAGAAGAAGAAGAAGAAGAAGAAGAAGAAGAAGAAGAAGAAGAAGAAGAAGGTGGTGGTTAAGGGAAAAGAAGGACATGAAGACAGTAAATGAGTCAAAGAAGAAGTCAAATAATAATTAGAAAAACAGAAGAACGGATCCCTTACACTCTTTACGAAGAAACAGTGAGAAGAATGAAGACGAAGAAGATTATTAGGAAAAAAAGAAGGTGAAAAAAAAAGTAAAAACTTACTATAAAGAAAAAGCAAAAGAAAAGTTAAATATAAAGAAAAATACAAAGGAAAGAAGAAAAACAGTGAAAGAAAAATAGAGGAAACCTAAAATAAAATTAGAAAAGATGAAAAAAAAATAAAGAGAAATAAAGCAAACACAACAAAAAAAAGAAAAATGGAAATTAAATAGCCAAAAATAAAAAAAGAAATAAAAAGAAGAAAAAGAAGGATAAAAAAAAACCAGAAAAGTTTGTTCGTGGGGAGGAAAAAAAGATGACTGACTTGAACTTTCTGCTTACATTTTGGAAAACGAGGAATATGAGGCTTATCTACCTTCGCGCAAGTGGCATAGCGTACACTAACTGTAAAAATTCAGAACAGCTTTCAAAGTGGGACGTGGGTTCGAATCCTGCTGGAGAGAAAGATTTTCTTTCATTAAGTTTTCTCGAGCTTGCAGACCAGTAGACGTACTGCACACTGTTTAAATAAATAAATAAAACTGCACGTCTATTTAAGACACGGGTATCCATTAAAAAATAATACTTGACATAATAAAAAAAGAACTTCACATTCTTTATGGAAACAAAAAGTAGCGTTTTTTTTTTAAGTTTTGATGTTTCACGAGGAAGATTTTATAAATATTAACCGTTGACTTTCCAATCAATAAATGCTGAATGTTTCCTTATAAGGAAACGGTTATTCTCGCCATTACTATTACCATCTTCTAACTTGGAAGTATCAAGCTGTGTGGCATGTCAATTATAGCGATGAATTTGGTAAAAGAAGTCTTGAATGCTGAAAGGATTTCGTTTTTCTATCAACAATGTATTACAAACGAAATTACTCCGCTTGTCTAACACAGCTCTTCTCTTAATGTTCGCTAAAGGGCGTTGTCAAATGATTTAATAAAGAAAATAGTGCAAATGCCTGTCTCTCTACAGCTCCAGCTGTTGAATTTTTACTCATCTTTATTAATTTGTCTGTCTATTTCTGAGATGAGGTATTATGTACATTATTTACATTATTCAGACTATTGTTCTCATCTTTGTTGCCATATTTATCACAACATTTCGGCAGTTGTACGCTCCGGCCTTCTTCAGGTGGTTGGAATATCGAACTGAACCCTTTATTTCGTTCACTGGGGTAGACTGTTCTAGTTCTACATGCCATGTCTAATGGATGTCAGTTATCAGTTATCTCCTGTTAATTCCCCTCTCCAAGTTACCCTTGAGGACACATGGCACAGTGGATAAAGGCGTTAGTTAGATCCAGTGACAGGATCCAAAGAGTGCGAGTTCAATACCTGGTTAAGGCAGTGGAGAACTTGGAGCGGGGAATTAGCAGGAGATAACTGACATTTATTAATTTAGATTTCAAACGTATGTGTGTTGCAATTTTGATTTAAATACACTATATGTGAATAATTTAATGAACAGTCTGGTGTCTTTAGTGTGTATTGCATGTTTGTTTTCTCCGTAATATCCCGAGAACCGAACACGCATTCAACTAGCAAAAGAAGTATTAAAAAAATAAGCAAGGTGTTGAGAAAATCATTAAAAACAAAGAAACGTGTGCTGGATTGCCATTGCAGTGGCATGATCTTTCCCCGCTGAAGCTAAAAGAGCTGTAAACGCTACCCCCATTAAACACACCAACAATGTAAGTTCCCACTATAATATATAAATGAACATTTCATTGTGTTTCCATTTTTATCTAACAAAAGAAACTCTTATTTTAAAATTTCCTTTTGCTAATTTGTTTTAGTAAATGTTAACTTAATGTTGCTAAACTGCTTTCTCGAGAGCCTGTACTTTATAATGCCCCATAAGTTTTCTATGGGGTTGAGATTTGGGTGGCCATGTCATAACACTCACCTGCTTCTCATCAAAGTATTCCTTCATCAATTTTGATTTTTATCCTGCATAAAAATGAGCTTGGTGGGGTTGATTTGCACCCTTTCAGCAGAAGGGAGCAGACAAGACTCTAAAATTCTCTTGTACTGCTCGCTCCTGAGGGTCTTTTCAATAGGTTTTAAGAAACCAGTTCTATAAAAAGAAATACATCCCCAGAACATTATACTGAACGGATGTTTGACAGTACTTACTGCTAAATTCAAACAGCTTTCAAAGCTTCTTCTTCGGATTTTAGATCGCTTATCCTTTGAATTTAGCTCAACTTTCGTTTCATCGAAGAAGAGAACATTTAGTACAAAAATCAGGTGAGTTACTTTTATCGAACAGCACTGTATATTCTTTCCCATTGAGATTTTTTCTCAGAATATATTTTCCAAAATAATTGTCTATATCATTAAGACGCGAATCAAAAAAATATTTTTACGTTCTACAACCTTTTGATACTGCATATGCATTTGCATTTATTTTTTACAAAACTCGTAAAATTGCAATAAATATAGAGGAACCCAAATCATCCTCTGCCTTTGAAAACACAACTGTATTCTCTAACAGTGTCCCTGAATTGTTCTTTATCCGGTTGGAAGCCATTTTTCAGATGAAAAATATTTCATCACAAAAATAAAAAAAAATGCTTGCGTAGTCTGTGAATTACATCAAGAAACAGCCACGTGTCTACGGGATCTCTTGATAAACCCACGACAAACCACTCCGTACAACAAATTAGAAGAGGAGTTAATAATCCGAATTTCATTATCTGAGAGGAGGCGAATGTAACAATTATTGGAAACTGGCGCATTGGGAAATAGAAAACCATTTCAACTTCTGCGTTGTTTGCGGACCCTGTCCGGCTATATATTGGATGATAATGTTTTACAACATATTTATAATAAAGCTGCAACAAATGGTACAGATATTCTTAACGGCAATGGGAGACTGTACCCACCAATAAGCTGTACGATACGTCTGATAAAATCAGTCATGACCCAAGACAACCTACTTGCAAATGCACGGTTTCCGAAGGATGATCCTCACCTAAATGCAAAAGGAAAAAAATGTTGGAAAGGCAAATAGGTGATTTGACTAAAAGATTCAACAATTGCGAAGACACCAGCATCGCAGACGATACAGAAGCAAGTCAAAAGGAAGGAGCGATATCTGTGACAGGGGTATACAAATTTTCTGATGTCAACAAACTCTCGTTGTCACTTTTGTAATGCCCGTTATAGCAGAGACTTTGCAATCGCAGATATAACTAGAGTAACGCCGTTGAACAATACTGGTGTCAGACGCCTTCGAATAACACTCGCACTAATAGTACTTGATCGATAATACTCGCTCGAATAGTGTTATGGGACCTTACCCATAATAACATGATGCACTATTCCATACGTAATAAATACTGCGCCTCAAGAGGAATCAGAAGGTTCAGTCTGAAGTCTAGAGTGAAGTCCGTCAGGAGTCTGTCAGTCCGTCAGAGCTAGCGAGTCAGTCAATGGAGTCAGAGGCAGTCCGAAACAGAGTCGTGTTCAGACAATTACTACTAAACCTGACTGTTCGTACTAACACTTTCTACTTCTCTGTATATATTCCTGTTTGTAATATATCTGTGTTATTCCATATCCGTGTTCGAGTTCTTCTTTATTGGTTCTACCTTGGACTATCACCGTGGTACAAGGAACCGGACCATAACCAATAGTAACTACCGAATAGTGATCCGAATAGTAATCAATATAGGGATACGAATAAAGAAATAGTATAGACGATGGTATAGAGAATCCAAATCGCTATAGTAATAGAGGATAGTGTAGAAATAGTGATCAATTAGACGCCACGCTAATTCCCATATATACATTTCCTTTACCATCAGGTGATGGCAACGGATGTTGGATGATTTCTTCAAAGACGAGAAAGAGACTCGAGGCGACAGAGGAGTGTTTCTACAGAAGGATGCTAAGGATATCATGGACCGAGCCTGTGAGCAACGATGAGATCTTACAGAGGTTGCAAACAAGGAGGAGGCTTATACTTAATATCAGGAAGAGGCAGCTGAATTTTCTGGGACACATAATGAAGAAGGAAGGCCTGGAGAATCTGATACTCACGGGTCGAATAGAAGGAAAGAGAGACAAGGGAAAACAATGCATGACATACCTGGTGGACTTAAGCAAGTGCATGACAGAACGTAGAGGAAAGTGAATGAAGGAATTTGTTGATGGCTGCAAGGGATAGAGGGAGGTGGAGAGCCATGATCGCCTACGACCTGAAAGGACACGGCACATAGAAAGAAGAAAGAATATATGCATATATGGTAACAAAGAAAAGAGTACTGAGCTGCTACGTGGCATCTGTCCTATACGGCAGTGAATCTAGGACGGTCTCCTCAAAGCTGAAGAAGAGACTCGAGACTACGGAGATGTGGTTCTACAGAAGGATGCCAAGGATGACGGAAAATAACGCGTGACATACTTGGCGGTCTTAAGCAAGTAGATGACAGAACGTCACCTGGGGGGAGGAAGCAGAGGGAAGGAATTTGTTGAGAGCTGCAAGAGATAGGAAGAGGTGGAGGGCCATGATCACCTATGTCCTGAACAGATACCGCACATAAAAAGGAGATATGCATATATGGTAACAAAGAATACTGAGGTGCTACGTGGCATCTGTCCTTCTATACGGCAGCGAATGTTGGACGGTCTCTTCAAAGCTGACGAAGAGACTCGAAGCGACGTAGATGTGGCTCTATAGAAGGATGCTAAGGATGACAAGGAAAACAAAGAGTGACATACGTGGCGGGCTTAAGCAAGTGGATGTCAGAACGCGGTCTGGAGACGGAAAAAGAGGGAAGGAATTTGTTGAGAGCTGCAAAGGATAGAGGGGGGTGGAGAGCCGCGATTGCCTACATCCTGAAAGGACATGGCACATTAAAAGAAAGAAAGAAAGAAAGAAAGATAGAAAGATCTACTTATTCAAAATGGGATCGCCTGTGTTTGCTCTCTGGTGATCTGTGTTCAAACTCCAGTCTCGGTAGCAGCACTTTATTCCTATATAACAAAAATGCACAACTCCTTGCGATTACAAGTTCCAGGAAATCGAATAAATCAACAATCTTCATCTGCGGGAAAAATTGGCATTTCAAACTCAAGTCGACTCTTCCACATAATCGGGAGAAATTCAAAAACAATATTCGTAATCAATAGTGAAGCACAAGTATCGCTAATTTCAGCTGCCGGGTGATACAAATTAAAGGTCTCGGAAAATCTCACATTACGAGCAGTAAATGGTTCGATTATCCACACATATGGACATAAATGCATGGCACTTAATTTGTTGCTACCTCGTGATTTCCGATGGATTTTCATCGTGGCCGATATCACTACTCCAATTTGGGGTGTGGAATTTTTGGGCCATTATGGTTTGTTAGTCAATAATTGATTGACACCAATTTGACACTGACGTCAAATCTATTGGCTGCCTAAAGTCTGCAACACCTCTTAAATCTGGAAGTTGCATAAACAGAAGAAAATTTCGATTTTTCGGAAATATTTCCCAAGTATCAAGGCATAAGCAAACCAAAATTCAACGCCCCCATGAGAAAACATGACATCCCACACTACATAAATAAAAAACTGGTCCACCTCTCTTCGCACGACCTCGTCGACTTGCTCATGAAAAAATCAAGACTGCTAGATAGAAATTATTAGAAAATCTCCGAGTAATTCGCCCTTCGAAAAGCTAGTGGCCCCTCCCATCTACACATGGTAGCAAAACGGAAGTTATCCTCATGGAGATCTTGTGGTGATTATCGCAAACTGAACGCGATTAGTCTTCCTGATAGTTACCCAAATTCTAACATTCAAGATTTCAGCAGCCAACTATATGGAACAAAAATCTTTTTAAAACTTGACCTCATCCGACCCTGTCTTCTTTATGTCAGTCCTTTACGAACTGACATAAAGAAGACAGCAATTATAAAGCCGTTTGGGCTTTACGAATTTTTACGTGTACCGTTTGGACTACAGAGTGCAGCCCGATCCATTCAAAGATTTGTGAATTAAGTTCTTTAAGGGCTAGTTTCAGTTTTCTGCTGCCTCAATGACGTGCTTTTTGCCGGCTCTTCACCAGAAAACATAAACGGCATTTACATTATGTTTTTGAAAGATTCCGAAAATGTGGTGTTGGACTGAATCCAATTAAATGTAAATTTGAATTGTCAGAAGTTGGCTTTTTAGCTCATAAGTTTGATAAAGATCCTACCAAACAATTACCCGAAAGAAGCAATTCGCTGTTTCCCGTTTAAATGATCTACGCCAATTCGTTGGCATGTTGAATTTTTATAGGAAATCTACGTTACTGTGATATAAATTTTACTGTTGAAGTGTTATCAGTATTTAATATGGCAATGGGAAAAGTATCCAATGTTAGTAATCTCACTTTACCAATCATGAAGCAGAGTTATCTTTGGCAGTATATGTCTCGAGTTTTTCTATTAGAGCAGTCTTGAAACTATCTTCCTTCTCAAATAAATTATAAGAAGCTGCTACTCGGTACAGTATTTTTGGACGAGAGTTAATGGCATAGTAATGTGTCATCCGAAACTTCCGACATTTCTTGGAAGGTAGGTCTTTTCACGCGCTCCCAGACCATAAACATTTAAACGGAGCAATCAAGGCGAAATCAGATAACTATTCTCATCGGGAACTTAGGTACCTCGATTTCATCAGCCAATTTATAACTTATATTAGACATATCAAAAGCTTTGTGAACATTCTGGTAGACATTCCACAAGAATCTTTCTGCAATTAATGTAACTCCAGACATCGATTTGGAAGTTATTGCAACTTCCCCAAAAGATGATGATCTAAAAGCTCTTCTAGATGGCAATAATTCTTCATTATAAATGAAGGAAATATATATTCCATTGGTGAAACATTCAATTTGGTGTGACATTTCTACAGGAAATTTGCGGCCTTTTATTCCGAAAACTCACCGGAAAGAAAAATTATTTGACACTTTGCACTCAACATCACACCCTGGTATAAAAGCGACCTGA
This sequence comes from Acanthosepion pharaonis, assembly GCA_903632075.3. Lineage (NCBI taxonomy): Eukaryota > Metazoa > Mollusca > Cephalopoda > Sepiida > Sepiidae > Acanthosepion > Acanthosepion pharaonis. The sequence goes on along the minus strand of CAHIKZ030004897.1, from coordinate 2,104,645 downwards.
AGGTTAATTTGTAAAAATTATATCTGGCCCGGAATCAAAAATGATACGAGGGATTGGACACGTCACTGTGTATAATGATTTTCCAAGCGTAGCTCAGATGTGACACAAGGCCGGAAGTATGAGTAACCCAGTGAGAGACAAGCTTGCTAACAATTACACCACCTCGATGTGCCCTACGTCATTGTCTATATATATATATATATATATATATATATATATATATATATATATATAGTAAGTCACACGAAATCAGGTCCTACATTTTCCCGTTTCTGATACCGGATTTGACTATATCCATATAGATATCACCGGATCATTTCCTCCCTGTCATAAATATTACTATCTCCTCACCGGCATTGATAGATTCAACCGCTGGCCTGAAATAATTCCCCTTACTGATATTAGTGTGAAATCAGTTGCATGGGTGTTATAACTGGTTGGAGCATTAAATTTGGTGTACCCGCCACCATGACCACGGATAGACGAACGCAATTCGAATCCTAACTTTTCGCTTCCCTAACCGACCTTCACGATGCAACTAGAATTCGTACAACTGCTTACCATCCTGAAGATAATGTCATGATAGAACATTTTCATCGTTTTCTGACAGAATCACTGAAAAGAGCGCTGAACTATACTTTTTGGCTTGAGATTATTCCGTTAATACTTTTTAGGGAGAAGAACAGCTGTAACATCTTGTTCACAGAGTTCTGTAGCCAAACTTGTATCACACCCACTTTTACATCTACCAGAACAGTTAATACCCAAAGCAAATTGACGGCTCTTGGATCCTGCTTCATTTGAAGATATGTTGAGATGTCATTTGTAGATATATTGAGTAACATCCCCATCTCCTAGACAATCAACCCATGTAATATATGTACCAGAATCACTCAAGAACCGCTGCTAGTAAAAGTCAAACTTCCCATACAACCAGCTTATACAGGCCCTTACAAGGTAGTAAAACGTACAGAGAAACATTTCAAAGTTGTAATTAATATTAGACAAGAGACTAAAACCGGCACACTATTTACATTATTGGGACTATTGACCTCATCTTTGTTGCCATATTTATCACAACGTTTCAGCCGATGTACGCTCCGGCCTTCTTTAAGGGGTTGGAAAGTGTTGTGAGTTCAATACCTGGGTTAAGGCGGTGAAGAACTTGGAGAGGGAATTAACAGGAGATAACTGATAACCCGAAGAAGGCCGGAGCGTACATCGGCCGAAAATGTTATAAATATGGCAACAAAGATGAGAATGATAGTCCGAAAAATGTAAATAGTGTCCATAATATCTCATCTCAGAAATATGAACCGATACTAAAAATCAGCACTTTTAAAAAATATTGGTGATGATTTGTTAGAACTCAAAATCTAGAATTTCGAAGAGAGATCGTCTTATTAGATGGCTCAAAAAAACTATTTTCTTATCTAACGTAATAAAAATTCGCTTTCTTGAGATTGTTGTACACTTATCTCGATTGAAAGGCGGTACTGTCGTTCTCTTTAATAGTTGCAGCATTTAAACATAGTAGCAGGAGCAGCCTAAATAAACTTTGTATCAGCAGTAGCTCTCGAATATAATAACACGTGAATCCTAAATTAACTCTCTTCTGGGTTTTTCTCTGTCTGTTTAACATGCTCTTTCCTTGCTGACGCTAAAAGAACTATCAACGCTATGCCCATAAAACACACCAACAATGTAAATTCCCACTATAACATATTAATAAACCTTTCGTTGTGCATACATTTTATGCGTAACAAAAGAAACTCTTATTCTTAAACTTTCCTTTTGTTAATTTGTGATAATAAATCTTATATTGCATTGCAAATCAATTGGTTTGTTATTTTTGCATATATTATTTTCGCCACCATGATTTCTATAAAATCTTCCCGTAAGTAAGCTTACACATTTAATTATTGAAGTAGCTAATCACTAATCTAAGATATATATATACTCACTTATATGGCAGTGAATGTTGGTATAAAATCAGGAATCTCTTTTTTTCCTTCACATTTACTTCTTCTTTCTTTCTTTTCTTCCTTCACATTAACTTTTCTTCTTCGTCTGCTTCTGTCACTTTTACTGTCTTCCTTCCCAATAACTTTCTAGGTCTTTTTCTTTGTCATCATCTCCTCCTTCTCTTCTTCTTCTCCTCCTCCTCCCCTTCCTCTTCTTCTTCTTCTTTGTCTCTTTTACTGCCTTCTTTCTCATTAACTCTCTTCTTCTTCTTCTTTACTCTTTTCCTTTTCTTCCTTCAAATGAACTTCGTCTTCTTTAATGTTTTCCATTTCTTCCTTCCCATTAACCTTCTACTTCTTCTTCTTTAGTCTCTCTCATTCCCTCATTCTCATTAACTTATTTTCCTTCTTCTTCTTCTTCTTCTTTTTTACTAACTTCCTTTGTTTTCTTCCTTTATTTTAATCTTCTTCTTCTTCTTCTTCTTCTTCTTTACTCTTTTCCTTTTCTTCCTTCAAATGAACTTCTTCGTCTTCTTTAATGTTTTCCATTTCTTCCTTCCCATTAACCTTCTTCTTCTTCTTCTTCAGTCTCTCTCATTCCCTCATTTTCATTAACTTCTTTTCTTTCTTCTTTTTTTACTATCTTCCTTTTTTTCTTCCTTTATTTTAATCTTCTTTTTCTTCTTCTTTCTTCTTCTTCTTTTTTTTACTATCTTCCTTGTTTTTCTTCCTTTATTTTAATCTTCTTCTTCTTCTTTTTTCTATCTTCCTTGTTTTTCTTCCTTTATTTTAATCTTCTTCTTTTTTTTCTATCTTCCTTATTTTTCTTCCTTTATTTTAATCTTCTTCTTCTTTTCTTCTTCTTCTTCCAGGTCTTTTGCATTCTAACCTTTCTGACCTCTTAGTAAGCGACCTGCAATTCCTTTTTTTAATCTTCTATGATCCTACTCTCAAGATTCTTAAAGAAAATGTCAACAGAAAGAGGGAGGAGGGTTTAGAAAACTTAAATTTCTCGCAGCATACTGAGGACAAGTAAGCTAGAGGGAAAGCAACGAACTCGGGTGGGGGAAGGCAGCGATCTACCTACCTGACGAACTTGTATGAATGGATAGTGGAACGAGGGCGGAGCGAGAAAAATGCTAAGAGTGACACGAGATAGGAAGTTGTGGAGAGTCATGATGAACTGTGTCTTGAAATGTGGTGGCACAAAGAAGTTACGTGCAGCAGTAGACATTAACTGTAGGAGGTCCTGCCAGCGACCATGACTGCTGTTAGAAGCATTGCAACAAGCAAGTCAATATAATAAATGCAAAAGTCACTCTTTGCTCATTTCAAATTTGAGAAATATGACAAGTTCAATGTTTGCACTGACAGCTGCAGGCATCTGCACTAAATTCAGTGCATGTCGGCTTTGAAAGCAAGTTGCAATATGCATGCATTTTAGCAAAAGTCAATAATAATAATAATAATAATAATAATAATGATGTGGCACATGGAGACATCAATAATTCCAGTTGTAGTTGGAGCACTCAGATTGATTGTAAAATGTTCCGATAGACTCAGTGAAGGGATTCATGGTAGCCCAAGTCTTAAAGAAATACAAAAAAATTGTACTCACAATTACATCACGAAGAGCTTTCTCTATGTAAAATGTGTGATCAATTGAAATATCATGAAATCTTTTCTAGCCTTAGATCTATGGTTAGGACCCGAAAAGATATGTGTATACAACAGAAATCAAAAAAAAAAGAATAATAAAAATACTATACACACTGTGAGGACAACCAAAGCTAATCGCCCTTGCATTGTGATCAAAAACAAGAAAAGAATGCGCTTTCTTATTGACATGGCATTCTCTGCAGATTGTTAACTGTCTTTGAAGATGTTCAAAAAATTATCAATATACAAGGATCTTGAAGTAGAAATCTAAAAAAAATATATTGCACTAATAATCCTAGTTGTAGTTGGAGCTCTCGGATTGATTGGAAAAGGATCCGATAGTCTCATTGAATGGGATCCTGGTAGCTTGAACCTTAAAGAAATACAAAAAAAAAAGTTTATTCACATGTACAGCTCATACATTACGAAGAGATTTATATATGTAAACTGTACGAGATCTTTTTTTTTTAGCTTTTTTTTTTTTTTTACAAATATGAACAACTGAAATATGAAGCCATTTCTGACTGTAGATCTATAGTAGGACCCGGAAAGAAATAAGAATACAAGAATTAATAATAATAATAATAATAATAATAATAATAATCTTCTTGTCAATATGCTGCGTCCCTTAAGACCATGGACTCCGACAGCCCTCTGAAATTCCCTAACATTTTGAGCTCTTCACAGTCGTTATATGTTTACTCATACCTCCCACGTCTTGATCATCTACCAATTTACACAAGTTTGCTCGTTTAGTTACTGGCCCTCGTCCCTCTGTCTTTTTTGTCTTCAATAGACCCTGAGAGTGTCAAATTTCCCAACCTTTCTTTCCTCATTGCGTGTCCGAGATTTTTAGCTGTTTCTTTCAGATTCTTAGTATAAGCGTCCATTACGTTGGAGTAATGGATAGCGGCTAGGAGTGAGAAATCCGAGAGCCGAGTTCGAATTCCAGTCAGATCCATTGCATTCAATTACGTGCTAATACCCTTGGGCAAGGTATGAATCCTCTTCTCCACGCACCCAGACTATATCTCTCTCCAGAATCTATCTTACATGTTTATAAGCCTAAAATCCGTCCATGCTGCGAATATTGCTGCTACATATAGTGTAGTGTTCCTGCTATATACTTAGAGATTTTTGCTAAAATCCAAAGAAGAATCTGTAATATTTTTGGTCTTGATTTGACAACTCGGCTTCAATCACATCCCCACCGCCGTAATGTAGTTTTGCTGCACCTTTTCTATAAGTACTTTCATGGTAATTGATGTGAGGTACTTTAATATATAAAACCTAAATACTGTTGGGAAAGGTACGAATTCTCTTCTTCTCCCCCAGCTATAGGTAAAATACCAGGACAGACCGAGTTCTATTGACTTGGATGGAAACTGTTCTACCGCAAAAAGAAATGGCAATCTACTGCGGGAAAAATCTGCCTCATCAGTCATGTATCGAAAGATACATGATCGCCTAAGCGTGTATCACGCATGGCACATAACTGACTGACTATGGGTAAATAGCAGGACAGACCGGGTTTTATAGCTTTAGATAGCAACTGGTCTACCGCAGAACGAAATGGCAACCAACTGCAGGAAAAATCTGCCTCGTCAATCATGTATCGAAAGATACATGATCGCCTAAGCGTGTATCATGCATAGTACATAACAGATTATGGGTAAATAGCAGGACAGACCGGCTTCTATAGTCTTGGATGGCAACTGGTCTACTGCAGAAAGTAATGACAACCAACTGCAAGAAAAAAATCTGCCTCGTCAGTCATGTATCGAAAGATAAATGATCGCCTAAGCGTGTATCCCGCATAACTGACTGACGGAATCTCTGTGAGCATAACATTACATATATTTTTCGTCAAGAATCCGAGATTATTTCAATATGGAATAAAATAATTCGTTTCAAAGTGCGCTCTTGCCATTAAGAACGATTTTTGTTTATGTTCAAGATAAAAAAAAGAGAAAAGTTATATTTGAATTCTGCATTACATCCTTTGGCAAATATGCGAACAGGCGAATACGTTAAGAATATTTATGTGTTGTTGCGTCAGCCTCGACTTGAGATACATTAAAGTACAAAAAGATTCCCACAGCGAGAGGTAATGTATTCCGAGTCGTATGTGTCGGGTTACTAGTTCGATATATCGATCGATCAATTAGGAACGGTGTCGGATATACGCAGAAAAGCCTGATATGATGACTGAGGACATTTCGGAAGAGTTGGGAGGGAGGAGAAGATAGATAGATAGATAGATAGATAGATAGATAGAGACGGAGACGGACAGAGAGAGACAGAGAGAAATAGAGATATATAAATAAACTGGTAATGGTAGAGACACATAAGTACGTTTATATATATATATATATATATATATATATATATATAAACAGTGGCATGTGAATAGATTGAGATAGATAAATAGATGCAGAAAAACGTGCCTGCAAGTGACGTGTACAGACTCTCTCTTGATCTTCGTTTTACGAAGTCATGATATATATATATATATATATATATATATATATATATATATATACGACAAGTGTGTGTATAAATATAAATATAATTATTTATATATTATATGCGTGGTACTTATTAGAAAGCACTCAATATCAGAGATAGAGCTAACATATTGGTTGGATTGATGTGAGTTTGTGACCCTTTTCACGCTTTTGCGATCGTCAGACAGACTTTTCTGAAGATCGCAAAAGCGTGAAAAACCAGGGTCACAAACTCACATCAATCCAAAACAATATATATATATATATATATATATATATATATATATATAGCAATAATGAAAAAGAAAGAAAGAAAAATGGAAAGAAAAAAGAAAGAAAGAAAGAAATGTTAAATCAAACGAAAAAAGAATTAAAAAAAATAATGGAAGTCGAAAGAACAGAAACAGAGGACAAAGAAAAAAATCACAGACAGAAAGAAAAGTTTTGGAATAGTAAAGTAAAGAAACGAAGAAAAATAGGCTGCCTAAAAGCCAGAAATCGAAATTTCTTGTAATTGAAAGGAAAGCATAGAAGAAAACGACAAAAGAAAGTAAGAAAATAATTTAGAACACCCTTTTTCTTATTTGGATAAGAAAATTGATCACTGAACACACTGTCAAGTCCTATAGTCTTACTTATCAAAAACAGATAAAATGGTAGAGAATAATAAAGAAAAAAAAGCAAGTCTATATGAAGAAAGTTATTTACAGCGACAGTTTTTATACAAGAACAAGCGCGTTCACAGATGTTTATAGAGTAAATAAAAAATAAACATCGACATTACAATGGAAAAAAGATAAAGATTTAATATTAGATTAAATGCATTCGAAATAATATAAACCATCAACTCCTTTATCTAACTCGTTCAATACAAAATAGAGTGTCTAAATATATTATAATTGAATGTGTTATATCAGACATGGGTAAAGTGTGAAACCCCGTAGGCTATATGAGTAATGGCATTGGAATTGTTTATATCGGGAAACAATTTTTCAAAGGTGCAAAACCCCAGAACGAAATAACTGGCTCAGAGTATGGATTCAGCTTGATACACACGCATACACCTCCCCATTCGGTAGGACATAAAACGCGACAACTATGTAAAAACTTCCCACAGAAGCGGCCAACATGCGGTTAGATGCTTCCTAGCTCGAGTATAATCTCAACCAATGATTACCTATAAACGTAGAGTATATATCTGGTTAATATAAAACTATAGGACCCGCTATAAACCGGATAATTTTTTTCTTGTATAAGAGCCAACAATGTCTACCTATGGACTCAAGTAAAAAAAAACAATCAGTGTTTACCTATAGACTCAAGTATAAAGTAGACTAATAGTTACCAATAATCTCAAGTATGAACACGGCCAATGTTTACCTATAGACTCTTGTATAAAGTAGACTAATATTTACCAATAATCTTAAGTATGAACCCAGCCAATATTTACCTATAGACTCATGTATAAAGTAGACTAATATTTACCAATAACCTTAAGTATGAACCTAGCCAATATTTACGTATAGACTCAAGTATAAAGTAGACTAATATTCACCAATGATCTTAAGTATGAACACGGCCAATGTTTATTTATAGACTGAAGTATAAAGTAGACTAATATTTGCCAATAATCTCAAGTATGAACCAAGCGAATGTTTACCTATAGACTCAAGTATAAAGTCGACTAATATTCACCAATAATCTTAAGTATGAACACGGCCAATATTTACCTATAGACTTAAGTATAAAGTCGACTAATATTCACCAATAATCTTAAGTATGAACACGGCCAATGTTTACCTATATACTCAAGTTACTTTCAGACCAATGCTTATTCATATACCATGTATAAAAGCAGCCAGTCTGTAGCTCTTGACTGAAGTGTCATATATATATATATATATATATATATATATATATATATATATATATATATATATGTATTTAGGCAGCATATTTTCATTTATACACGTTTCATTAAATAATATAGACAAGTGTTGTCTATTTATTTTATGTAAAATTTTTCGTATCTTCTGATAAGTTTGATAACATTATCATTAACCGAAAAAAGAAATTTACAATATGTATCCATTATTTTTTTTTATTATAATCTAAGCTTTCGGCTTACTCAAGCCATTATCAAAGATGTAATTGCAAACATATCAAACAATATACGGACACGACAGTGATGATAGTCTGTAATTTTTAGTTTACTTAGTGGATCACTAAGCAACGATGAACACGCGCATATAAGACACTAGAAGCGAAAATCGCACCGCATCTCATGACGTCACACATGACTACACGAGAGTGAATTGGAGAATGAAATAAGGAAAGCCGTTGGTATAAACCAATGGCTTCTGTTACCAATTATAGAAATTATAGACATTTAAGAATATTTGTAGACATGCCATAATTGATTTTGTTTAGGTTGGGTTTTAACTGTTTGATGTATAATGCTTCAAGTATTTTTAGTTTTTGTCTATTGTTTTCATGTCGAAGTATAGTTGTGTTTTCGACAAGTATTTTACGGAATTGTGTGTGCGGGCAGGCATGTTGTTTTAAATGCCTAAAAATGTTAGAGTTTTCATTAAAATGTAGTGTCAAGCGTCGTGAAAGCGAGTTTGTGGTGTGACCAACATAAATATTATTTAATTCGTTGGAGATACACTCTCCCAAAGGGCACTTGAATTTATAAACTATGTTGGTTTTTTGCAAATCGCTAACCGGGGGAGAAGAATCATTGCGAAGTATTAAGTTGGATATACTAGATTTAGTGTAGTATATGATTAATTTAATTTTTTTGCTAGGATCTGTAGTTGATATATTAGAATTTACTAAATTTTTTAGTATGTGTTCATCTTGTTTATAATTAGTATGCATTTGATTACGATATAGGAGATTAATATATTTGAGATCAGTTGAAGCAGTATTATGTACAATTTGGTTATTATTGAGATTTCTAAGAAAGCATCTTATTTGTTCATCAACTATATAGTTTGGAAAGCTATTATTATATATTATAGTATATATATATATATATATATAGTTGTATGCATAGAAAGATGGTTCTTTTAAAATATTGTAATCCTTTACTTTTAATTTACTTTTCGTCTAAATTTAATTTTCTGTTCGCACTCGTTTCAGGATATCCGCCGATTATCTCCCTTTAATCAGTCAAACTTCTCTTAAGAGCTGCGTTCCTCGTTCAAATTTTAAACGTGCTTCAATTATTTTTATGTTTATTATTATTATTATTCACTCCTATCTACACCTCATTTCCTGCACTTAAACCCCCAGTATTGCTTTAGTACTATTTTTGTACTGTTTTAATTTTGCACTATGAAGCAGCGTTTGTCCCATGAGCATCTGTATACATTTTAAAATAAACAATAAACTATATTGTGTCCAACGAAAATTAAGGTGCACACCAAACATAGGTGTATGTGTATTTATTAATATATATTTCTTAGCTCTGTCTAACCACATCGAGCACTATAATGTCTACACCTCTTGGCAAAATTTGATAATTATTTATTTTCTTACCAGTGTATGCACGCCACCACGCGCGTATACTTTTGTGCTAATATCTAGTTATTTCATTTACCTAAATCTATACCGATATATATATATAATTTCACTTCCAGGCAAGATGGAATGTCACTGGTACGTAGGCAGTTACAAAGAGTGAAGCTGAGAGTAATGACTGTGTGGAGTGGGGATCGAATCATCGATAAAAACTAAACGGGGGTTCAAGAAGATAGAAGATGGGGATTGACGCTGCATTTAAATTTTTGAAGATTGTATTTATCAGAGAAGCAAGGAAAGAGAAATGATTTCCACAGGCGCTAAGTGCGAGAAAAGAAACTGTTAAATTAGAAGTGACGATTGGATTTAACTAATTCAACTGTAAATAGGTGGGACCTAGATGCCAATCTAGTTGCACACTTAAATTCACGTAGTCCGGACACTAGGGAAAAAAAAGGTCGTCAGAGCAGTTGCCATGAAAATATTTGTAGAAAAGACAGAGGGAAGCCACATAGCGTCGATGAAAAAAAAGAGACCGAAGTCGAGATACCAAGTCAGGATCGATTATATTGCAAATCATACTTTCGATTTTGTCAAGAACCCCGAGATGAATAACAGGAGCACGAGACCAGATATGGCAACAGTATTCAATGCACAGACGAATGCTAGATTTGTAAATGTGTAAGATAGACTGTGACGAGAAAAATCTTCTGGCACGACACAGTGAACCAATTTTCCTTGCAGTAGATGTAGCTATTGATTCAATGTAGTTCTTTCACTTCAATTGAGTTGAAAACCTGAAGCCAAGAATCCGTGGTTTGTTGCTCTCTATGAGTCGAACATCAGTTATGCTAATGGCGGACAGGAAAGAGTCTCTATAGTGTTTAAATGAGAGATGTTTTGTTTTGGGGGTATTAAAATTTACGAGCCATTTCTTGCCCCAGTTAATCACTGATTGGAGGCCCTTTCCAAGAGGAGTGGTCAGGTTAACTTTGTCAGCTCTGACGAATTTCCTATAGAGACAGGAGTAAATGTTAGTGTCATCTGCATAAAGGACTACTTGAGAATTGATGATATCAGGAAGATCATTGATAAAGAAGAAAAACAGAGAAGGGCCCAGGATGAAGCCTTGGGGGACACCCCACGTTAGTGTGATAGTATCCGAAAGCGAGCCTGTTCAAAATGGCCTTAATTTCACGATTCCATAAAAACGAATAGTCCTGTAATATGGTTGCTCTAGAGCTTACATAGAAGACCGGCGTGCCAAACCCTGTCAAACACCCCTGAGATATCTAGAGCCGGTCGTGAGATGTAAGGTACTTAATCAATTCAGCAGTAGGTAGGAGACTAATAGGGCGATACTTAGAGGGGTCAGAAGGTTCTCCAGAGTTCTTAGACAAAGGAACCACAGAGGACTCCCAACAAGCCGGAAACCAGGAAGTAGCGAGGTAATAGTTCTAGAATTTTGAGAGGACTGGAGCTACCTCGGAAGCACACTTCTTTGGGACAATGGCTGGGATCCCGTCAGCACGCCTTGACTTATGGGAGTTTAATTTAGAAATAATATCTGTCTTGCTGGGGAAATCAGTAAAAATAACACGTAGAATTTATTTCCGGATCCAAAGAACTTTTTGAACCAGAAACCCGAAGTCTTGGGCCCTTGAATACATATTAATAAATTGCTCTTAAGCACATATGAGGCTGGGTAAAAAAAAAAGTACATTTTAATTACCCCACCCTCCGAGATCTTTAAAATACCCTTGTTTTTTTCTTTTCTTGTTCTTCTCCTTCCTTTTTCACATCCTCATCATCCAACCCGACGTCGTGCGTTTGTATATTTTTTTAAAATAATATAGTGTTCATGGGTTAAAAAAAAAAAATAAAGCTTTAAGAGGTCATTTGATAAAAATCGCCTGAGGATATCGTAAGGTTGAAACCTCTGTAGCGAATTCAGGTGATCTTCTGATTTTTAAAGTAGGGTGCGATGGGTAAATTGTTGTCATTTAAAATATTTATACATTTATTTCACGCATGCGCGTTGTTTGTTTTTGATTTTGTCGACTGTATAGTAGGCTCAGTTAGGCACTCTCTGTGAGAAAAAGAGCACCATGACGCAATCCATTCACTCTGCCAGAAATTTGGAAATGTACTGCTTGACATTCGCGTCAGAGGCTCTAATAGGAACATTTTAAGAGCTTTTGGGTGTCAATATGAGGAGAGTGAACAGGATTGGGAAAAAAAATTGGATGACTCTTATGGTAATTACGAAGGTGTTTGAAGTGGTCACTAGTTACAGCGTCTTAGATTCAGCACGGATGCCTACATCAAGTACCTCGACGAGGTTGTAATGCCCTGGGTCAAGAAGGTGTCTGAGGGAAGACTGTATATTTGGCAACAAGACTCTGCACTATGCCACACAGGCAGGAGGACACAGTCATGGCTGTTAGACAATTTCTGCGACCGCATCACCACTTAAATCTGGCCACGTAACTCCACAGGCTGCAACTACCTTCATTAATAAGCGAGAGACCAACAAAACTCTTTGTAACACCAAAGATGAATTGAAGGCAAGGATTATGGCAGTATTCAACAACTTAAAGAAAAGGACCTTTCAGAAGAGTTGCAGGAGATTTCGAAGTCGTCTGGGGGCCGTGGTATTCTTGAATATATTTATTCTTTAGTATTTTAAGATATTTCTGTGCAGTTTAGGTAAATCTGTCAGATAAAATCAGATGTCATTGTTATTTTCATTTTTGCGTAATTTAGACGATAATTTATCCGTCGAACACAGTACATATATATATATATATATATATATATATATATATATATATATATATTCTAGCTTATGTAAGAGTGTTTTCTCCTTGCGAAGGATCGTTAATTAATTTGAAACTTTTAAAACCATTTATTCTACATTCAACATCATCATTGATAAGACACCGGAGGTGTTGAAACAAAATAAGCTATTTTTTATAGTGATTTTATAACATTTGTGTTATAATTTTTAAATAAATAATTATATATATATATATATATATATATATATATATATATATATATATATGTAGATAGATAGATAGATAGATAGATAGATAGACAGACAGACATGTACAGTGAGATAGAGGAGGACAGACTTAGATGAGAAAGGACATAGATAGATAGATAGATAGATAGATAGATAGATAAATAGACATGTACAATAAATGTTTTAAATAATAATGTATATATATATATATATATATATATATGTGTGTGTGTGTATATATATATATGTGTGTGTGTATATACATATATATATAGATAGATAGATAGATACCAGGCTTTATAATTTTCTCATCGTGTATAGATCAACTCAGAAGAAATCCATTAAAACGATTATTGTTCGTCAACGGCAACTTAGAATTTATCATGAAAGTGAAAGATTTTTGTTGTCTTTTTTTTTGTCTCCTCTTTGGGTGAGGTCTGCGCGATTTCTCTTTATTGCACTGCCGCAAATGAAAACACAGAGCCAAGTCAGACAACACAAACGGTAAGCCTTCCTTTCATGTTTAAAATCAAAGTTGGAAATTTTCTTCTAAGATTTTTCCTTAATTCGCAGGTGCAAAATCACGGTACGTTTTGTTTTTGTTTTATATAAAAACAGAAAAAAAAAGATTTCTATTTGTGGCCGGAAATAAGTTTACGTTTAGATCAAGAATTGTGGTTTTCATTGTTAGGGTGAGAAATATTTTACAATATGATGGATGTTTCCTAAGTCAGATTTTAACCCTGATACCATCCTCCGATTTGGCGCTAATATTCTTCATTTGTTCTACAGTAAAAGTTACTCCAAGCACGTATTCGTTTTTCGACGTCCAGGGGTGTCATTATTGCACTAATGAAATCAGACATTATTTTTAGGCGGAAAAATCATAAGAAGAAATAGAAGGCAGGAAAGAAAGAAAGAAAGAAAGAAAGAAAGAAAGAAACTGTAGGAAGGAAAGAAAGAAAGAAAGAAAGAAAGAAAAAAGCAAGAAAGAAAGAAAAAAAGAAAGAATAAAAGAAAAAAGAAAGAAAGTAAGAAATGCAGAGAGAGAGAAAGAGCGAGAGAGAGGGTGGAAATTATAGTCTTCAGTATAAAAGAAAAGAAAAAGGGAGAAAGAAATATGTGAAAGGATGAAATAATAAAGAAAAAACGCTGCTTTGATGTGGCACAAGGCCGAACGTATGGAGCAGCCAGTGAAGATTGTAGTCACTACTCAGTCGTAATTGCGCTAGTCAGACAAGCTTGCTAACCATTACACCACGTCAAGGTGTCATAATGAAGAATGAAAGAAAGAAAGAAAGAAAGAAAGAAAGAAAGAAAGAAAAATACAAGAAAAAAGAAAGAAAGAAAAGAAACTGTAGGATGGAAAGAAAGAAAGAAAGAAAGTAGAATGTAAGAAAAAAAAAAGAAATTAAGATAAAAAAAGAAAAAGAAACTGTAGGATGAAAAGAAAGAAAGAAAGAAAGAAAGAAAGAATGTAAGAAAAAAGAAAGAAATTAAGATAAAAGAAAGAAAGAAAGAAACTGTAGGATGAAAAGAAAGAAAGAAAGAAAGAAAGAAAGAAAGGAAAACGTAAAAAAAGAAAGAAATTAAGATAAAAGAAAGAAAGAAAAGAAACTGTAGGATGAAAAGAAAGAAAGAAAGAAAGAAGGAAGGAAGGAAAGGAAAACGTAAAAAAAGAAAGAAATTAAGATAAAAGAAAGAAAGAAAAGAAACTGTAGGATGAAAAGAAAGAAAGAAAGAAAGAAAGAAAGAAAGAAGGAAAGGAAAACGTAAAAAAAGAAAGAAATTAAGATAAAAGAAAGAAAGAAAAGAAACTGTAGGATGAAAAGAAAGAAAGAAAGAAAGAAAGAAAGAAGGAAGGAAAGGAAAACGTAAAAAAAGAAAGAAATTAAGATAAAAGAAAGAAAGAAAAGAAACTGTAGGATGAAAAGAAAGAAAGAAAGAAAGAAAGAAAGAAAGAAAGAAAGGAAAACGTAAAAAAAGAAAGAAATTAAGATAAAAGAAAGAAAGAAAAGAAACTGTAGGATGAAAAGAAAGAAAGAAAGAAAGAAAGAAAGAAAGAAGGAAGGAAAGGAAAACGTAAAAAAAGAAAGAAATTAAGATAAAAGAAAGAAAGAAAAGAAACTGTAGGATGAAAAGAAAGAAAGAAAGAAAGAAAGAAAGAAAGAAAGAAAGAAGGAAGGAAAGGAAAACGTAAAAAAAGAAAGAAATTAAGATAAAAGAAAGAAAGAAAAGAAACTGTAGGATGAAAAGAAAGGAAGAAAGAAAGAAAGAAAAAGAAAGAAAGAAAAAGAAAGAAATTAAGATAAAAGAATAGAAACTGTAAGATGAAAAGAAAGAAAGAAAGAAAGAAAGAAAGAAACGAGAACGTAAGAAAAAAGAAAGAAATTAAGATAAAAGAAAAGAACTGTAAGAAAGAAAGAAAGAAAGAAAGAAAGAAAGAAAGAAAGAAAGACTTAGTGCCTTCAGGACAGGCCGAGAAAAAAAAAGAAGTAAAATGAAAATGAAAGACGCAAAAGAAAGAAAGATCTACATTCAAGAAAGAAAACTGAAAAGGGAGAAAAAAAGAAAGAAAGTATAAATAGAAAGAACAAATATATACTTTAATAAATAGTGGAAATATATCTTCAGAATCTTCTAGTTTAATGTCCTGTGTAAAATTTGACGGATTGCTGCTGTCGTTTTATAAACTCTGATTCGCTACGCAGTTACCTTTCAAGATTTTCGTTATTTTGGTTATCGACTTTTGGTTTTCTTTGGTTTTTTTTTGGTTTTTTTCTACTTCATTTTCCTGCGAATCATTACAATTCCCTTCTTTTTTTAGAGTTCGTCATCATTTGTTTTTCTTTTTCCCACGTGAGTCATTTCTTTTACAAAAATGGAAAGCGTCTTGTTGAAAATTAAAGTGGAAACGGGTCTTCAATTTGTGCCGACTGACATTTCAGAAGCAGGTAAATAAACATAGACTTTGAGATGAGGAGACACACAAGGAAACAGAGAAAGAAGGATGCGAATAAAGAGAAGCGAATGGATGGAAGGAAAGAAATATAGATAGAGAGAGATAAGGCGAGATGGATATTGAGAAAGTGGGCGGCCATAGAAAACTGGTGGGAAATAAAATATAAAATAGAAGTCATGGATTTGACAGAAAAGAGAGAGAGAGAAAGAGAGAGAGAGAGAGAGAGAGAGAGAGAGAAAGTTAAGAAAACCAAAAATTTATTTGAAAAAAGAAAGATAGAAAGAAAGAAAGAAAGAAAGAAAGAAAGAAAGAAAGAAAGAAAATAACCCGGACAAAGAATCAAAACAGATCGGCGACTTGAATCGGAAAGAAAGAACATGGAATGGCATTAAGAGAAGAAGAAAAGAAAAAAAAACGTGGAGAAAGATGTAAAATAAAAAAAAAATCAAATGAAATAACGAATTAAAAATATAGGCCGCATAAGAAAGAAGAAAAGACAGACAGACAGATAGATAGATAGATAGATAGATAGATTGAGTGAATGAATGAGTGAAGGAAGGAAAACAATTAGAAGCCGGAAGTGTTTTATGACAAAATATGATAGATAGATAGATAGATAGATAGATAGATAGATAGATAGATAGATTATTATGAACAGGCCAAGATAGATAGATAGATAGATAGATAGATAGATAGATAGATAGATAGATAGATAGATGGAAGGAAGGAAGGAAGGAAGGAAGGAAGGAAATTAGAATCAGGAAATGGTTTAAGACAAAATATGATAGATAGATAGATAGATAGATAGATAGATAGATAGATAGATAGAATGAATGAATGAATGAATGAATGGAAAAGGGAAGGAAGAAAATTAGAAGCAAGACGTGGTTTATGACAAAATATGATAGATAGATAGATAGATAGATAGATAGATAGATAGATAGATAGATAGATAGATAGATTGAGTGAATGAATGAGTGAAGGAAGGAAAACAATTAGAAGCCGGAAGTGTTTTATGACAAAATATGATAGATAGATAGATAGATAGATAGATTGAGTGAATGAATGAGTGAAGGAAGGAAAACAATTAGAAGCCGGAAGTGTTTTATGACAAAATATGATAGATAGATAGATAGATAGATAGATAGATAGATAGATAGATAGATAGATAGATAGATAGATAGATAGATTATTATGAACAGGCCAAGATAGATAGATAGATAGATAGATAGATAGATAGATAGAAGGAAGGAAGGAAGGAAGGAAGGAAGGAAATTAGAATCAGGAAATGGTTTATGACAAAGTATGATAGATAGATAGATAGATAGATAGATAGATAGATAGATAGATATGAGCAGAATAAAATAGATAGATAGATAGATAGATAGATAGATAGATAGATAGATAGATAGATAGATAGATAGATAGATAGATAGATAGAATGAATGAATGAATGAATGGAAAAGGGAAGGAAGAAAATTAGAAGCAAGACGTGGTTTATGACAAAATATGATAGATAGATAGATAGATAGATAGATAGATAGATTGAGTGAATGAATGAGTGAAGGAAGGAAAACAATTAGAAGCCGGAAGTGTTTTATGACAAAATATGATAGATAGATAGATAGATAGATAGATAGATAGATAGATTATTATGAACAGGCCAAGATAGATAGATAGATAGATAGATAGATAGATAGATAGATAGATAGATAGATAGATAGATAGATAGAAGGAAGGAAGGAAGGAAGGAAGGAAGGAAATTAGAATCAGGAAATGGTTTATGACAAAGTATGATAGATAGATAGATAGATAGATAGATAGATAGAATGAATGAATGAATGAATGGAAAAGGGAAGGAAGAAAATTAGAAGCAAGACGTGGTTTATGACAAAATATGATAGATAGATAGATAGATAGATAGATAGATAGATAGATTGAGTGAATGAATGAGTGAAGGAAGGAAAACAATTAGAAGCCGGAAGTGTTTTATGACAAAATATGATAGATAGATAGATAGATAGATAGATAGATAGAAGGAAGGAAGGAAGGAAGGAAATTAGAATCAGGAAATGGTTTAAGACAAAATATGATAGATAGATAGATAGATAGATAGATAGATAGATAGATAGATAGAAAGAATGGATGGAATGAATGGATGGAAAACGGAAGGAAGAAAATTAGCATCATGAAGTGGCTTATGACATATATTGAAGAATGAAAGAAAAAAAGAAAGAAAATGATCCGAAGAAAGAACTAAAACATATTTGGCGATTTGAATTTGAAAGATAGAAAAAGGATTGCATTTAACAAAAGAAAGAAAGGCTATGAGAAACTGATGTGAAAAAGAAAAGATGTAAAAATAAAAGACATGAACAGGAAAGAAATTAAGAATGAAAGATAATTAAGTTAATTTATAGAGATTCAAGAAAAACGAATGAAATAAAGAATTGAAATATATAGACAACATAAAAAAGAAAGGGCGTAAGAAAGCAAGAACGAGAGAAAGAATGAAAAACCGAAGAAAGAAAATTAGGACCAAGATATGGATTATGTCAAGATAGTTAAGAAAGAGACAAAGAAACCGGAAGTAGAATTATAGGAGATAAGCAGCATAAATAAGGAAGAAAGAAAATTGAAAGAAAGAGAAGGAAAAGTGGCTTAAGAAAGAAAGAAAAAAAGAAAGAAAGAAAGAAAGAAAGAATAAACCAGATAAAGTAGTAAAACACATGAGCAACTTGAATTTGAAAGAAAGGAAAAGAAAACATTGATAGCAATTTTCGAAAAAGCGATTGAAAAAAGAATTAAGAAAATATGGGATGTTATGAATAATCAAGAGTGGTCTGCCCTTGTTTTGTTACTCTCCTCTTAGAGCTATTTCTGCTTTCTGGGACTATAGAAGGACACTATACGCATGCGTTATATTCTGTTGAATAAAGCCTTCTTAAAGTCTACACTTACGTACTTTCGTCATTATATAGAGATCAGAAGAAGTAAAGAAAGAAAGAAAGAAAGAAAGAAAGAAAGAATGAATGAATGAATGATGTAAAAAGATGAAAAAGAATGATCAGAATAAAGAAGTAAAACACATCGTTAAATTCAAAGAAAGTAAAAAAAAAATAATACCCATTTAACAAAAGAACCCCTTTGCGTCTTTGTTACTTTATTGCCTTGTCTGGGGTGAAATAATTAAAAAAAAAACATATAAAAAAGAAAGACCAATGTATAGACGAATATTTAAAAGCGGAAGAAACGAATGAATATTTAAAAGCGAAAAAAACACGGACAAATATTTAAAAGCAGATCGATGACATTCTAATTTTCTTTTAACTAAAACTTGTAAAGAATTTACTACAACTGACTAGTGGCACAAACAATAAACCGTTGAATAAATCATAGACATTTCTAACGTCAGCCTAACGTAATGATGGCTCTGGGAAATTTATATCAATATAATTATATTATAAAAACATTTGAGAGCACTCATGAAAAGAAAAAAAAAAGAGGTAAATACTCAAAGAGCAGTTACGGTTAATTTATAAATCAGCCATGTACTACAAATTTCATCTCTGGAGGACGTCTATGCATCAGGGACACAGAGGAGTAATCATGGAGCCGATTGCGAATCAAAGCCGAGGTCATTATATTCACTTACATTCTAATCCTCTTGGGAAAAGCGCCCTGTATATAACGATTAACTATATCCAGAAGCAAAGCCTCTGATCGGTTGATTTTGGGGAGCGTGGAGCCACTCCTTAACTACTGTTATTCCCTGAACAGAATTGGTAAAACCTGTTGGGGTCCCAGCTATGGGCAAATAGTTAACCGTAAAACTGGGATAAAAGCACTATAAAAAGGGATTTTTATAGTAAAAATAAAAAAAAAAATTTGAAAAAAAAAAATAAATACCAGCAATACATTTAACTCTCGACAAAAACCCTCTGTACAAAAATAAATCAATAAAACCTGATCTACAAACTGATTTCCTTCAAAGAATACATATTCTATTCATACGAACCTATCCTAAATATCTTGTCGGCCTGAAATAACCTATTGAGTCTATAACATATAATTATATTATAAAAACATTTGAGAAACACGGCCATAGTTTAAGAAAAACAAATGAAATAAAGAATTGAAATATACAGGCCACATAAAAAAAGAAAGGGCGAAAGAAAGCAAGAACGAGAGAAAGAATGAAAAACCGAAAAAAGAAAATTAGGACCAAGATATGGATTATGTCAACATAGTTAAGAAAGAGACAAAGAAACCGGAAGTGGAATTATAGGAGATAAGCAGCGTAAATAAGGAAGAAAGAAAATTGAAAGAAAGAGAAGGAAAAGTGGCTTAAGAAAGAAAGAAAGAAAGAAAGAAAGAAAGAACCAGATAAAGTAGTAAAACACATTGGCAACTTGAATTTGAAAGAAAGGAAAAGAAAGCATTGATAGCAATTTTCGAAAAAGCGATAGAAAGAAAGAATTAAGAAAATATGCGATGTTATGACTAATCAAGAGTAGTCTTCCCTTGTTTTATTACTCTCCTCCTAGAGCTATTTCTGCTTTCTGGGACTATAGAAGGACACTATACGCATGCGTTATATTCTGTTGAATAAAGCCTAATTATTCTAATATCATAAACAAAATAAACTAAACCAAACCTTTGGAGTGGTATAAATCTACTTCATCTCCCTTACCCTGCTATGGGTAAATAGTAGGAGAGACTAGATCCTATAGCCTTGGCTGTCAACTGATCTAAGAGAAGAACAAATCTGAATTAAATTCCAAGGGCCTAGTGTACGGATCGAAGGCGACTGACACCGTATTCCGTGGCCTTCGGTTGTCGGTCAAGTATTTGGAGAGAGATGCGCGCTGCCAACCAGTCTGAAAGCTCATTGAAATGATCTTGAGGAAGAAGATTCAAAGGTCCTTTCGCCGACTGAAGCAGAAGAGGAACTAACGATGAAGTAATACCGTTTACTTTTTTTTATTTTAAAAAAGTTTTACTTAAAGGAAAGGAGTTTTATTTTGTTCGCTGAAAAACATGCTCCTTTTTATTTAGATTAGTCGACACATTATATTGACATATATTCGTTAGGAATTGCTGCTCGGCTTTCTTGATTCATTTTCTTAACGGTTTCAAAAATCCCTGATCCATAAATGTACTTAAAACGCTTCCCTACGCTGTGATCAAACTTCGCAGATAGTGGGCTGTAGGCGTTTCAAATCAAAATTCCCGGTGAGAAATCTACAGATCAATACTAAAACACATCCCAGTTTTCTTGTCTCTCCCTACTTAATGTAGACGATTATTGATCGAGACGCGTGATATAAGCTTAACACAAGGAATAATGAGATTATATGGCTATGTAAGATAGATACTGATTGACCTAATACGTTATTATCGTAGCGTTCGAGAAAGCAACCTCACCGGAGTAGCGGCTCTTAGGAAGAATCTTTCCGAATAGAACTTAATTCTTAACAATAGAATATGGAGGCAATAAGGATGATTCAACCCATGATGGGTCCTAGCTGTAAAGAGCACTGACGGGTCCTAGCTGTAAAGAGCACTGACGGGTCCTAGCTGTAAAGAGCACTGACGGGTCCTAGCTGTAAAGAGCACTGATGGGTCCTAGCTGTAAAGAGCACTGACGGGTCCTAGCTGTAAAGAGCACTGATGGGTCATAGCTGTAAATAGCACTGATGGGTCCTAGCTGTAAAGAGCACTGGTAAAGCTATGGAATGTGGCTCATCTGAGCATTTTCCGTTGAAATAGCGATAGTGTAGCGACAGGATTTCGCTGTCGGGAAAGAGGCTGCAAGGTAGAAGATACATTATACCCCAAAAGCAAACGACCTGTCAAGGCTGGAATGTAATAATTGGACAGCTGCAACCCAGGTATGGCAGCAATATTCCAGTCAGATCCATTGCATTTACTTATGTACTAATACCCTTAGGAAAGGTATGAATCCTCTTCTCCCCCGCCCTCACGGCTGTAGATAAATAGCAGGACAGACTGGGTTCTATAACTCTAGGTGGCAACCGGTCTAAGAAAAAGTAATCCTGAATTCAAAACTGTATGTAGCCCTGGCGTACCACATACTATAGACCTAAAGAAAAGATCGTTCGCATTGGCACGATTTTCCCGACTCTGGTAGACCGACGATGATCATGATAGCAGCAATACGCCGTTTTTCGTTTGATTTGACTCTTCTAATGATAAAGCGTGTTAGAAGGAGTTGGGAATGAGCTAATCACATTTGCAGCAACTTTTAGCGGTGGATCGTATGAAAAAAGTTCCACGTTTTGGATCCCGGTTGGTCTATTCTACCCGACGTGTCATATCCGGCTAACCTTGCACAAACCGATTATTCCTTTTCATTGGTCGCTGTCAAATTCTGAAAAACTTTCTCTCTAATGAAAAATATATTCAGCAGAGCCTCAAAAAAGTTTTTTGTTTTCTCACCAAAACCTGCCGAATCGTAAACAGAATGTATCGAAGAGCTGCTTGCTAAGTGGTATGAGATCACTGAAAATAAAGCTTTATCTAAAATAAATATATAATAAAACAGAAATTATTAGGAGTATTCGATAATTATATTTAAGTAATTCATCGAGCCTGAAAGAATACTCAACAGAATGCAGAAAGAACTGGACGGCCGTTTCGTCCTATATTTGGGACTCATCAGCAGTGCACATCCACTACCGAGGATTGAAACCCTGACAGTTACATTAATAGGCAAACGTCATACCAACTGTACTAACGGGCCTCGGCGACGAGGAGATTGCAAATCAGACTCAATATAGCGCCGCTCGCTCACATATTCCTCGTAATAATTTCTATCATATGAATTGAACCGGCTTTCTGCATTCTGTTGAGGTTTCTTTCAGACTCGATGGATTACTTAAATATATATATATATATATATATATATGTAAAATAAAGCTGTATATAAAATTGAATAAAGTGTGTTTGTACTGTATTTTCTAAAGGGTAAATACGAAATCTGCAAAGACAGAAGTTATTCATGATGCAAAATAATACCATCTTATTTCAATTCTGATTGATTCCCCTTTAGCGCTTGCGTTACGCCCTGGCCATACCTTCATAAATAATGGACCATTCCGTTTTGATTTCGTGGAAAGACAGAAAAGACATATTGTAGGCACTTTTCTTTTAAGTCAGGTGCAATTCTTGAACACGTATCTTTCCATACGTGACTAACGAGGCAGATTTTTGCCGCAGTAGGTTGCCATTTCTTACTGCGGTAGACCAGTTGCCATTCAAGGCTATAGAACCTGGTCTGTCCTGCTATTTACCCATACATAAGGGGAGTTTGGAGAAGACGATGATACCTTTCCCAATGCAAGGAAGTGAATGTAATTTGATTCGAGTGGAATTCGAACTCGGCTCTCCGATTCCTTCATCCGAGCCGCAATCCATTACTCCATTGAGAAAAAGAAAAGAAATAAAGGTCCTGGCAATACCACATAAATGACGGACTGTGTCCGTTTTGAACGCGAGAAAAACGTGGAAAGACATCAGAGAGACGCGGTTTTATTTCAGTGAGTGTTGTGGATTCCGGGAATGGAATCCTGCACAAATAAATAAACAACGCCAGTAATTGAGATAGAAAAATAAGTGTATTAAACGTAAGAATACAGACTTGAAGTGAAGATTAGTAATCCAGGAATTCGGGTTAGTAGAAAGTATATGTACAAGTCTCTGTAAGTAAAGCCGTAATCAACTCCAACTCTCTCTCTCCAACTCTCTCTCTCCAACTCTCTCTCTCCAACTCTCTCTCTCCAACTCTCTCTCTCTCTCTCTCTCTCTCTCTCTCTCAAAAATCCCTGAGAACACCCTGTGTCTGTCTCCGTATCTCTCAATGTATCTCAACGTATATCCACGTATCTCAACGTATTTCAACAGCAGGTATTCTCTCTGTCAGTATAAGTATACTTTGGACGAGTCCATCTTATGTAAACAGGGGAGAGCCCCACAACAGTGAGAAAAAGAAAGAAAGAATTAAAGACCGAATTAAAGAAAAAAAAACACAAAAACAAAAACAAAGTAAACAAAATTAAAAGAAGAAGAAAGTGAAATTTTCATGGGTACTATTAGCAAGAGCCAATGTGAATCAGAAGTGAAAATATATGGCGTGTAAGGCAAAGTTTGTTTAGCCTGTCGATTTTTCTCAACTGAAATAGAGCATTTAACTTTTTCGTTAGCCATTCCAGGGAGTGAACTAAGGAACCCCAGGAAACTAGATATGCTTTAACTAACTTCTTAACCCAACGTGTCATCTAGCTGCCATTTGATGAGTGACATAAACACAAGAGATTAGAAACTGAAAAAAAAAAATGAATTAGAACAATCTACTCCTAAATTCAGAGACGCCACTCAGTTTCAGTGAGAAAAAGAAATACAGAGACACCTTAACAAAAACCTTATAATTAATGGACTGTTCCGTTTTGGACGCTAGGAAAAAGGGAAAAGACACAACAGAGACGCTGTTTGATTTTCGTGAGAAAGAAAGAAACGTACGTTGCGCCCTGCCAAATGCCTTCATAAATAAGGGACTGTTCCGTTTTCATCTCATGGATTGGTAGAAATATTAAATTTAAAGACGCTACTAGGTTTCAGTGAGATAAAAGAAATATAGAAACGCCCTAATAATATCTGATGATTAATGGACTATTCCGTTTTGGACGCTAGGGAAAAGGGCTCAATAGTGACGCTGTTTGATTTCAGTGAGAAAGAAAGAAACAAAGAAACAAAAAAACAAACAAACAAACAAACAAAGTTATTCAAAGTCTCAAGAAACAAAGAAAAGAATGCTGATATGCTATCAAGTGTCAATCATTTTATATGGCAGCGAAAAGAAGATTAGTGGCAACTAATGAAGATTAGATTAGATTTGGAGCAAGTCCTATGTGTTTTTTTTTACAGAAGCATTTTGAGAATACCATTGACGGAATATGAGATCAAGAGGAAGTTTTAAGTAAAATGAAAAACTTCTACTTAGAATCAGAAATAAACAAAGTTGAAGCGGCGGGAAGCATCGAACAACCTACGCAATAAGCATGTGTAAATGGATGGTAAAACAGCGACGGGAGGGGACATTTAGAAGACAGACATTAATTAGAGATATAATGGAAGGGAAAATATGAAGAGACATGATCGCATGCGTCCTGAAGAGACATGACACATAAAAAAAAAATGAATGCAGTGGCTAGGATACTGAACTATAAAACGTTCAAATAAAGTTCAATGTCGATGATGGCAACGATCTGTTTTTCTTGTCAATAATTTTTGTGTGCTTGCTGATTTTCTTTTAAGGACTTCACACTGACAGAAATAAAGACGAGTAGAAACATGTGATCTTGGCGGTCAACCGTAGCATGTCAGCTGTTGACAGACGTCTCGTTCCGGTCTAATAAAATTGCTTTAGGAGATCAGAGACATTTGGGACTAATCGGGCGTGGCTATTACCATATATTGTCATGGAAAACTAATACTGAATGTATATTTGTTTTATAAAAGAGGAAACAATGATGTTGATATAGGTGGTAATGGTATCCAGCTGATATTTTAGCAACACGAGGTTTCTATCTATCTATCTATCTATCTATCTATCTCTCTATATATATATTGGTGTTGTGCGAAAAGAAAGACCGAAAGAGAGAAGTAAATATAAAGAAAGGATGAAAAAGAAAAGGAAGAAACTACAAAGGAAATAAGAAAGAGAAGTAAAGAAAGAAAGAGTCGATGAAGAAAACCATAAAATGAAGAAGAAAGAAAGAAAGAAAGAAAAATATAAGCAAAGAAAGAAGTCAATAATAATAGAAAGAAAGAAACAAACAAAATTTAAAAAAATGAAGGAAATAAAAAGAAAGAAAGAAAGAAGGAAAGAAATGCGAAAAAAGAGGAGAAAGAAAGAAGTTAGTAATAAATGAAAGGGGGAGAAAATAAAGAAAAAAGAAAGAAAGCAACAAAATATTGAAAGACGTAATAAACCCAAAAGATATAACAAGAGAAGTTGGTCTTTTCGGGCATTACCTGAATTTTAAACGGCATAGTCTTCCCTGACGATCCACTTAGGTGAAACCTTGGTAGGTTCGTCTGGGTCTCTAGGTTTAACTATATATATATATATATAAATCTATCTATCTATCTATCTATATATATATACTCAAGCAAGTTTGGATAAATAATTTAGACGTATTACATCTATTTATTTTAAATTTTAGTCCTTTCTAGCCCACGAATTAATTTATTGGTGTCTGTAGAAAATTGAGTAAGAAAAATGCCAAAATTTTCTTTCAAATAATTTTTATTTTCCCAAGTACATTCAATCTCATTTGAGACCATCTTCAGTGGGTTAAATATATGTGGATGTGTATACAGCAGCTCCGTCAAAAATTCTTTTCACTGTTTCTTAAATATAATTAGTACTTATTGATTTATTTTGGGTAATGTAGTGATGTAATGAATATGCATACACCTGGGTTCCCCCTCACAGTAATATGATTAGCTGGCGTCAGCCATAAATACAGACTGATGTGGAGGTACAGGGTAGGACGCCTATAGACTTCGCCTATTGCCTACGCCTGCTAGATTGTCTTCCCAGTGACAGTAGTCAACAACCACTTTGCTACTTCGAACAAATATATCCCTTTCCGGGACATATCATGAAGAGTGCTCACAATAGCTTGCACCGATAAAAAAAAAAAAGCTCTCCCCTAAAGTATTTTGATTCAGGATAAATATTTTAGATTAAATACTTATTACCCTCCTTTAAGCGTCTCATTTAAGCGTGTATAAATATTTTAGGTTAGATTTTTATTACCCCCCTTTAAGTGTCTCATTTAAGCGTCTATAAATACGTAACAGATTACATGACGTTCCTCTTTATTTTTTAAATATATTTTTTATATATTTTTTTATTTTTTCTCACCTTTTACCTTCTATGTCTACCTACTTCCTTTCTTAATTCATATCCTAATATATAAAACGTTAGGTTTATATAAAGCGCATTGTTATTCCTTTAAAATCGATTATTTATAAACAATATACACTTCACTGCGTCTACCCTCTTAACTTTATTCATATTACTTGCTTATCACGCTTTATAATTTTTTAAGTTAATTCTTTTTTTTCCAACGGAACATTAAAAATACATTAAGCTTGCATCATTCTTGTTATTTTCTTGTTTTTTCTTGCTTTGTTTTTGCCAATATATTCCTCCATACATTCCATATTTTACATATTGTACTTTATATATCTATATACATACACTTTATATATTTACATCCCAATAGTATATTGGGTTTATATTAACTTTGAGCTTTGAATATGAGTATAATTTAGCGTTTCTCCCATGAGTACATAAAAAAACTGTAATAAGTGCTTCATTAGCTCTATGTGCCTGACGACTTGAGAAGCCATGAAACTTTAAGTTGCACTACAAACGTAGGTATATGTGTATTTATTAATGTATAGTTCATAGCTCTGCTTAAATACACTGAGCACTGTTTTTTTTTGCATCATCTGTTAAATAAATATTTATTTGCTTAGCTCCGCATGCTTGGCATCGCATGTATATACAATTGCTATTATCTCGATATTTAGTTTATAGTCACACTTTATCTATCTATCTATCTATCTCTCTCTCTCTCTCTATATATATATATATATATATATATATATGTATGTATGTATGTATGTATAAATCGAAACGAAAAAATATAATGTAAATCGAAATATGTTTTTTTTTAAATGTGTTATTGATAACGAATACAAACTTTTAGAGCGTACAGTCGTAACGCTAAGGTTAAATTTTTTGAAAATTCAAGAGAGTGCGTTTTTTTTACTGATATGGCAATTTGAGAATTTTTTGTTCTAGGAGTTTATCTATAATAATATAACAGTAATTGGAATGGTTGGAAAGGTATGGGCAGGTGTTTTTTGTTTCAAACCTTTGATCTGCTTAGGTGTAGGCCTTGGTTGATGAACAAATTCAGTTTTATTTATGCATATAATTAATATATATATATATATATATATATATATGCGCTATTTTATATATATTTATACACACACATATAAGTAATATGAATTTTTTTTCACATAGCTCATGTTTACTTCGGAATTTCGTGGCTATATATGTATAACCACTCGTTGGAACCGAGTTAATCTGCTCGATTAAGATTCTCTGTTCTGACGAATGGTTATACCTTTGTAGCCACGAAACTCCGAAATAAACATGAGTGAAGTGAAGAAAAGTTTTCATATTAATTCTATTAAAGCTCTATATCCGTCTTCTTTATTGAACATAAAGCCTGCTTACCTTAATGCCTCCTTATCAGTAAACCATTCAAAAGCCAGCAATTTGGGCTTCAAAAAGAGTTTTTTAAATTAACACACACATATATATATATATATATATATATATATATATATATATGTATAATCAGGGAAAAACGTGTTGATAAGGAAAGTTTATATTTATATATAAAGCCAAAAGGAAAATCTTTCTTTTTTTTTTAACTCGTTTTATCCCTGAAAGACATTAACAATTTAAATTTAGCGATTTTATTTTGTAACTTGTATTTATAAACATAAAGTGGAATAACAATATCGTGCTGGTTAAATTTTTAAATTAAAATCGCTCATTTAATCTTTTTATCTATTTTTAATATTTAAATATTAAATATTTGAATACTTAAAACATCTAGAGTTAAGCGTTTTCTGTAACTTTTAAAATTTTTGATGGCCATATATGTTGGCTTGCGAAAAAGGCATTTTCTTTAGGAAAGGTGATTTTGAAAAAATCCAGGTCGGAAGTTAACGCTTTGGCATCAATCTATAATTGCACACTCTAGAACTGTTCATCCTAGTTATTCTCTATTAATAAGAGTGACATCATTCTTCCGATCGAAGTTTTGGTTGATATATGTTGCGGACAAGTGTATGCGTTTCCTAACTAGCTGACTTTATTAACGTTGGTGTTAGGGTTGAGAAATAAACACGTGTCTCCTGAAAATATCCAAAACAAAATGGCGGACTCGGAATGTGAGTCCACGTAATAAAATGTAGAAAACTACAATATAAAATATATATGTACAAAAAAATGATAAAATATTAACAACAAAGGTATACACGCGACAAAATTAATGTGTGTAACAAATGAATGTAGAAACCGTTTCGGCCTAAAGAATTTATTGAGTGGTTGGGAATACGTACGTGCGTGTGTCTGTGTGCGCGCACACGCGCATGTGTGTGTGTCTATATGTGTATCGTGCATGCGTTTCCCAAAGGGAACGTGTTCTCTGCGGAAGGTTCGAACCATTCGCAGAGAACACGTTCCCTTTGTCGGCCAATAAGACCAGAATGATTGAGAAAATATCGCAGATTATTTACAGTCTGGAAAGCTCGCCTCGTAGCGTTTTCGGAAATTAAGAAGGTATATATATATATAAACAGTTAGCCATCAAGGTCCTGACTAGGATCGACGTTGCACGGGAACTAGTGTTTCAACAAATCATAGATAGTATAGACATATATATATATATATATATATAGATATAGTTAAATTTTTTTTTTTTTAAACAACATTTAAAATATTTATGACAGTTAGATTTAAGTTAGGAATATCCGAACAGTGACGTTCCATATCACGTGACGTCCGCGTCTCGCGAAGGATACTACTTGCTAACAAACAGTAATTTTAATTTATTTGTAACAAACAGTTATTTCTGATGAAAGATTGAGGACAATTTGAAATATCAAATACATATATAAATAAATAAATACTTTCATAAAATAAAACATTATTATTTTTTTAATTTGCAACTTTTTCTATATATATATATATATATATATAAAGAGAGAGATACAAATCAGTAGACTAATACATTTATATATATATATATATATATATATATATATATCAAGTATGCTGTGCAGTTCAATTTACATTACATGAATCCATCAAACAAAAAAACAGATTAAATCATTAACTTCTATATCTGTTTTTATATGAATGATATTTTTATATATATATATATTTTTTTTCTGAGGTTTTAGAGCACATTTGGACTCTACTTTGAGCAATAAGAATGTATAATTACTATCCAAGCTTCACAGAAATATCTTGATGAAATCGATCATAAACGAAAATGATATTGTCATCATTAATTAATCATAGCAAAGGGTCCGAAAATCATGAAGGTTTTAAATAAATTTGATATATATATATATATATATATATATATATATATATATTATTCCAGGACCATTTTCCAACTTATTCAAGACGCAAGATGATCTTCGTCCTTTCTAACATTCTAACTTTCCGTCCCGGAGTAAAATATGCCTGTCAGATTTCACCTACGATTTCATTTTCAAGTCTTTTTTCCATTGCTCTGTCATAGCTGAAACTCCTCTCTCATGTCCCAAACGCCAAAAGAATTCAGTTCAACTTTTTTTTTTAATTGATATCTTTAGCTTTAAGTTGAAATGATAATCATTCCTCCTGTTATGACCTCCTGATACAGTTACCTCGCTACTGTTCCCTCTTTCAGAAACTTATTCACTCTTCTCTTGATGGTTCTTGAATTTGAAGCGAGTATGTATGTTGGTATTGTTACTGAAGGCCTGAATGATGTTTTTCCTCTGACCATTGCTCATGTAGAAAGTGAGGCTGACAGAAAACGATTTTAACCTGTCCTCTTTCCAGCTGAATAAATCAAAGTGTTTTTTTCAGTGATTCTTACGACAAATGGTGTCTAGATGGCTTAGCGTCTTATCTGAAAACCTAAAAAAAAAGAAGAAACTCAGGTAAGATATATATATATATATATATATATATATATATATATATATATATATATATATATATATTATTTGCATATTAAACATTTTGTGGGATAGACAGTTATACTGTTGAACGATGTGGAAAAATTTTCTGTTACAACCCGGACACACACACACACACATATATTTTGTTTGGATTGATGTGAGTTTGTGACCCTGGGGTTTCACGCTTTTGCGATCGTCAGACAAATCCAGGGTCACAAACACACATCAATCCAAACAAATATGTTAGCTCTATCTCTGATATTGAGCGCTTTCTAATAAGTACCCGCATATAATATGTAAATAATTATATATATATATATGTATATATATATATATATATATATATATATATATATATATATATATATATATATATATATATTTATATTATATATTATATATATATATATATATATATATATATACACACTTTTCACACACACATATATGTGTGTGCGTGTGTGTGTACATGTGTGGATTCTGATATGGATTTTGCGCAGAAGATATGCCTCAATATCTGTTTCCCCAGTATAAAAAAGTTCAAATCAAAGTGAATGGCCACGTATGTCTTAATATACGTATGAAAGACATTATCAAGGCGGGAAAATTAAATTACTGAATCTACCGTACACTCTAATTTGTTACAAGTCTACTAATCAGTGTGAATGCGTTTGCTGCCTGCAAAAGTGACGTCATACTGACGAAATGTCTCGTAGGTTGCTTCAGGGCAAATACATTTCCTGTTCAGTATTCTCGGGGTCGGCTGCAACTAGTAAACAAACTGAGATAGATAATTATTCGACTTAAAGTTGATATGAAAAAGGCGTTTCGAAATGAGGCTCACAGTCGGGGATATCAGTACAGGTTGAGTTGAAATGAAAATTGCAATAGTAAATAGTCGTTTCCCTACAAGGAATCATTTGGCATTTATTGACCGAGTAGTCAGAATTGCTTCCGGTTGAAAAATTATTAATTATTTCTCTTGAAAAAATTTTTTTCAGGAAAATTGTTTTTTTAAGTCCAGTAGCAGTTATAGCTCTTTCTATTATTGACGAGGGTTTCCTTCCTAAACTTTTGTTTGAAGTAGTGTGGAATGTCAACATCTTGATCATGTTATTTTCTCTTCGATTTATATGTATTATCGATTTTACTTGTTGCTGTTGGTAGTCCGTAAGTGATGTGGTGTCCGTTATTTTGTACAAATATTGTTTGTGATTCCTTAGCGCCAGGTTCAAAGAAAGATGGTCTTTGTCGTAGACTTCAAAGGCATTTTTCAACCTTACTTTCGAACGCGGTTGTAAATAGCTCACAGTTTGGTTATTTTCGAATGGATTTGGAGCCATGTATGACATCCATATGAAAGTCTAGATCTGACAAGGCTCTTTAAGAACATGTCTCGTGTCTTCAGGTTATTTTTTTTTGTTTCGTAGCAACTTGCGGTATTGGGCGAAACTATCAATGGCGAAGAATATTCTACATTCAATTTCCATTTTTCAGATCATATAGCTTACTACAATCTGTAGTAAGCGTGTTGATTTTTTCTTATTATTTCACTCCAAGCAAAGTAATTAAGCCACTATGATGCAAGGAATTACTGAGTGTAAAATAATAATCGAAAAAGAACATTATCAAGAAGATAGAACAACACAAGAACTGGAATTAAGATGGAGAGACTGACAGATACATAGCAATGAATAAAATTAGATGTTGCTTTATGTATCTTATGTATACTGTAACAGGCATTGATAGGTATAGATAGAGAGAGAGATATTAACGGCTTTAGATAGATAGATAGATAGATAGATAGATAGATAGATAGATAGATAGATATGAATAGACTGAGGCGTAGATAGATAGATAGACATAGATATGAATAGACTAAGGCATAGATAGATAGATAGATAGATAGATAGATAGATAGATAGATATGAATAGACAGAGGCATAGATAGATAGTTAACATAGATAGGAATAGACTGAGGCATAGATAGATAGATAGATAGATATGAATAGACTGAGGCATAGATAGATAGTTAACATAGATATGAATAGACTGAGGCATAGATAGATAGATAGATAGATAGATAGATAGATAGATATGAATAGACTGAGGCATAGATAGATAGTTAACATAGATATGAATAGACTGAGGCATAGATAGATAGATAGATAGATAGATAGATAGATATGAATAGACTGAGGCATAGATAGATAGTTAACATAGATATGAATAGACTGAGGCATAGATAGATAGATAGATATGAATAAACTGAGGCATAGATAGATAGATAGACATAGATATGAATAAACTGAGGGATAGATAGATAGATAGATAGATAGATATGAATAGACTGAGGCGTAGATAGATAGATAGATATGAATAGACTAAGGCATAGATAGATAGATAGATAGATATGAATAGACTGAGGCATAGATAGATAGTTAACATGTGGATAGACTGAGGCATAGATAGATAGTTATAGATATGAATAGACTGAGGCATAGATAGATAGATGGATAATATAGATATGAATAAACTGAGGCATAGATAGATAGATAGACATAGATATGATAAACTGAGGATAGATGAATAAATAGATAGATGGATGAATAGACTGAGGCGTAGATAGATAGATAGATATGAATAAACTGAGGGATAGATAGATAGGATTAACATAGATAGGAATAGACTGAGGCATAGATAGATAGATAGATAGATATGAATAGACTGGGGCATAGATGGATAGTTAACATAGATAGGAATAGACTGAGGCATAGATAGATGGATAGATGAATATGAATAGACTGAGGCATAGATAGATATGATAGATAGATGTGAATAGACTGGGGCATAGATAGATAGATATGGAATAGATGGATGGCATGAATAGATGATAGATAGATGGATGGATAACATAGATATGAATAGATTGAGGCATAGATAGATGGATTAACATGAATAAACTGAGAATAGATAGGCATAGATAGATAGATAGATATGAATAAACTGAGGCATAGATAGATAGATAGACATAGATATGAATAAATTGAGGCATAGATAGATAGATAGACATAGATATGAATAAACTGAGGCATAGATAGATAGATAGATAGATAGATAGATAGATAGATAGATAGATAGATATGAATAGACTGAGGCGTAGATAGATAGATAGACATAGATATGAATAGACTAAGGCATAGATAGATAGATAGATAGATAGATAGATAGATAGATAGATAGATAGATATGAATAGACTGAGGCATAGATAGATAGTTAACATAGATATGAATAGACTGAGGCATAGATAGATAGATAGATAGATAGATAGATAGATAGATAGATTGAAAACCTGCAACTTTTACGGGAAGGAAGCATCATCATACAAGTTGCCCAGAAGATCGCCTTACTAGGAACATCCCATACTCTAAGAAAAGTGATATGATTTAAATGACAAATCTTCCAGAGTACCAAAGTACCACAGTTTCTACCCGGCTCTAACATACACAAATAATAATAATAATAATAATCATAATAAACCAAATACAAAAACAATGGCAAGATAAAAAACCGCTCCATAGCCAATACTCAGCCCGTACCAAAGAAGCTGATGTAGACAAGCCCTATACCCATCAGGGGCTACGTAGTGCAGGGTTAAAAACTGAAACGGAAGGTTTTAGCCTTGCTGCACAGGATTAGTGCTTGTTAACTAGAAATTATCAATATTGTGTTAGCCCCAAATTCAGGTTCTGTGATAATTACTCAGAAACAATAGACCATCTTCTATCAGGTTGCACGGTATTGGCACCCACTGAATATAAAACACGGCATAACAGAGGTGGCCAATATCTGCACTGGAAAATCTGCAACTTCTACGGGAAGGAAACTGAAAGAAAATGTTATGAACACCACCCAGACCCGGTTACGGAGATAGGACCTGTTACAATTCTATGGGATTACACAATACAGACTGACAGAATAATCAAAGCCAACCGCCCAGACATTGTTATTAGAAACAACAAACATAAAAAGTGCCTCTTTATTGACTGGGCAGTCCCTGCGGACTGCAATGTATCTTTGAAGATCTTCAAAAAGCTATCAATATACAAGGACCTTGAAATCGAAATCTCAAAAATGTGGCACACGGGAACATCAACAATGCCTGTTGTAGTTGGAGCCCTCGGATTGGTTGGAAAAGAATCCAGTAGACTCATTGAAGGGATTCCTGGAAGCTCATGTCACAAAGAAATGCCAAAAATTGCTCTCACGAGCACATCCCACACGTTACAAAAGGCATCATCTATGTAATATTTCTTTTTTTTTTTCAGTAGAAAATGCCATGATGCCATTTCTAACCTTAGGTCTCTGGGCGAAACCCCGAAAGAAATGTGTACACAACAGAAATTACAGGAAACAAAATAATGGCTGTCCCTGTGGTGCAATACAGCTTTAATGTTCTTAACTGGACCATAGCTGAAATTAAGCGAATAGACGCCAAAACGAGAAAGCTACTCACTTGCTATCGCATGCATCATCCCAAAGCTGATGTTGATCGTCTGTATGTGCCCAGATCCGAAGGAGGCAGACGTTTAGTTCAACTAGAACTGTCCTACAAAACTACAACAATTGGCCTCCAAAGATACTTGGAAACTACAGAAAACTATGGAAGAAGCCAACAAATTCAAAATGGAGTTTCAAATGGGCTAGAGATTCAACTACAGCACAATACACCGGCTGAAACTGCAACATACTTAAAAAAGAAAGCAAAGACGAATGCAACCGGCCAGATACAGAAGCGATGGCAAGATAAACCGCTTAATGGCCAATACTCTGCCCGTATCAAACAAGCTGACGTAGACAAAACCCGTACCCATTAGTGGCTACGTAGTGCAGGGTTGAAAGCGGAAACTGAAGGTTTTATCCTTGCTGCGCAGGACCAATGCTTGCTAACTAGGAATTATCAAGCACACATACTAAAATATTGTGTCAGCCCAAAATGCAGATTCTGTGATAAATATCCAGAAATGATTGATCATCTTGTATCAGGTTGCACGATGTTGGCACCCACTGAATATAAAACCCGGCATGACAGAGTGGGCAAATATCTGCACTGGAAAATCTGCAACTTCTACGGGAAGGAAACTGAAAGAAACTGGTACGAACATCACCCAGACCCGGTTACGGAGATTGGACCTGTTACAATTCTATGGGACTACACAATACACACTGACAGAACAATCAAAGCCAACCGCCCAGATATTGTTATTAAAGACCACAAACAAAAACGGTGCCTCCTTATTGATATGGCAGTCCCTGCTGACTGCAATGTATCTTTGAAGATATTCAAAAAGCTGTCAAAATACAAGGACCTTGAAATAGAAATCTCGAAAATGTGGCATATGGGAACATCAACAATCCCTGTTGTAGTTGGAGCCCTAGTAATGGTTGGAAAAGATTGCAGTAGACTAATTGAAGGGATTCCTGGAAGTCCATGCCTCAAGGAGATACAAAAAATTGTTCTGACAAGTACAGCCCACCCTTTACGAAGGGCTTTATCTATGTAATTTTTTTTTTTTTTTTGTCAGTGGAAAGTGTCATGACGCCATTTCTAACCTTAGGTCCCTGGGCGGGACCCGGAAAGAAATGTGTAAACGCCAGAAATCAAAGGAAATAATAATAATAATAATAATAAGAATAATAATAATAAACTACAAGTAATTCGTACGAACACCACCCAGACCCGGTTTCTGAGATAGGACCTGTAACAATTTAATTGAACTTTAAAATGCACACAGGCAGAACAATCAAATTTAATCACGCTGACATCGTGATCAGAGATGGCAAAGATAAAATATGCTTTCTTATTAAAATGGCAGTCCCTACAGATTGTGGGGTTTCTTTAAATATCTTCAAAAAACTTTAAAAATACAAGGATCTTGAAATTGAAATCACCAAATGTGGCATATGAAGATATCAACAATTCCAGTTGTAGTTGTAGCCGTCGGATTGATTGGAAAAGATTCCAAGCGACTCATTAAAGGCTTTCCTCGTCTCCCATTACTTAAAGAAATAAAACAAATTGTACAGACAACTTTTTTTCTTTCCAACAAATTTGGGTAGAAAATGTCATGATGCCATTTCTGACCTTAGGCCTCTGGTTGGTACCCGTAAAGAAATGAGTATACCCAGTAATGAAAAAAATAAAATAATAATAATAATAATAATAATAATAATATTGGAGAGTTACACAAGTTTAGGTGTTAAAATATAAAATATATTTAAATATATATATATATATATATATATATATATATATATATAATATATATATATATTAATATAATATATATTTATAATATATATATATATTATATAATATATATATAATATATATATATTTATATATATATATATATTTATATATATATATTTATATAATATATATATATATAATATATATATATATATATATTTATATATATATATATATTTTATATATCTATATATATATTTATATATATATATATATATATTTATATAATATCTATATATATTTATATAATATATATATATATATATATATATATATATATTTATATAATATATATATATATATATATATATATATATATAATATATATATATATATATATATATCATATAATAAATATATATATAATATATTATATATAATATAATAATATATGTAATATATATATTAAATATATATATATATATTATATATATATATTATGTATATTATATATTAAATTATATGTTAAATTATATAATGATATAAATAATATATATAATATACCAGCAGATAATATATCAAGGACACATGGCACAGTGGATAAAGACCTCCTCTCAGAAATATAGACAGATATATCATATATACATATTATATATTAAATTATGTATTAAATTATATAATAATATATATATATATATATATATATATATATATATATATATATATATATATATACATATTATATGTATATATATATATAAATATATATATATATATATATATATATATATATATATATATATTAAATATATTAAATTAATGAATGAATAAAAAAAAGTAAAAAAAAAGCAAACAAACATTATTCTGTTACAAAAGAACCCTATAAATTACAAAAGAATTCGGTGTAAATCTTGAAATTAGAAGGAAAGTAGATATAACTACCACGAAAGCAACAAGAAAACTGATATATGAAAGGAAATTTATAGGGTAAAAGCAATTTATTAAAGATGGATCCAAAACATCTACAAAGCCAGTTGCTTGATGTAGATCAATTGGCAGCGCAACAGTTGCTAAAGGATTCAGGACTTAAGGCTGAAAATGAATCGTTCATTCTTGCAGAAAAAAAGTGCATTATTTCACGTAACTATAATGCTAATACCTTGCATAATAGTACAGGCCCTAAATATAGGTTCTGTAACCAATACATTGAAATTATTGATCACCTTATCTCAGGATGATCCATACTTACATCCAGTGAGTAAAAAAGCCGCCATGACAGAGAAAGTCAATATCTGAATTGGAAGGTCGTTCATCGTTGCAGGATTAAAAAAAAAGAAAAAAAGAAAAAAGAAAACAGCTAGAAACTCGTATGGACATTATACTGAATCTATATTTGAGGTAGCAGATGTTGTCATTTTTTCGAACTTTCTTTCACAGATCGAACAATGAAAGATGGAATCCCAGATCGTGCTTATGAGTATATACATCCGGCTAAGAGTGCTCATGAGTCCAAATTCCCAATGATACCCTTACTATTAATATGCACGTCCGAATGAATAAGTACTCTGCTATGCTTGGCCAGCGTCCGTTCGCATGCAACGGGTTTGCTTGATGTAGCCGGGTCAGGCGACTGACCAAATACCGCAACAAGTGCATGAAATTCGTAAGAACAATGCAAGCAAATCGCCCAGACTTTATTATCAAAGACAGAAAAGAGAAAGTTAACTCACTCATTGGCATAAGTGTACTGATTGGCAAATATTGTGGTATCCTCCCTCTAAAGAGTCAAAGTTGGACTCTTCCGCATACTATAAGATAAGGCAAGAAGGCGTTGGGGAAATAGGCGCATAGATTGTTCACTGTCGAACTCACTGCCTCAGCAGAGAGGAACTCGGACGAAGATTTGCCGCAGGGCAATGTTTCGTCCGGGGAGGTAAACAGTCCCTGAACCAGTTTATGCGGGTTCAAAGGGAATATTTTTAACCGAGCCTACAGGCTCGGAGAAACCCACCTTAAACTCGGCGTTGTGCCACATACATGGTGGGGCTGTTAAATATCAGCAGTTGAATAGATTGTTCAAACTGTCGAACTCTCTGTCTTGAGCAGAGAGTAACCCGGACGAGACTTTGCCGAAGGGCAAAGTTACGCCCGGGGAGATAGAGAGAGGCCGAACCCGTTTTCACGGGTTCTAACGGAATATTTTTGGCCGAGCCTACGGGCTCGGAGAACCCACGGTAAACTCGACCTTCTGTCGCATAAATCCCTCGTGGGAGGGGACTGTTAAATATTAACAGTCGAACAGATTGTTCATCTGTCCAACTCTCTGCCTCGAGCAGACAGGAACCCGGACGAGGCTTTGCCGAAGGGCAAATTTTCGTCCGTGAGGGTAGACAGGCCCTGAACCCGTTTATGCGGCTTCTAAGGGAATATTTTTGGCCGATCCTACGGGCTTGGAGAACCCATGGTAAACTCGGCTTTGTTCCACATACATCCCTCGTGGGTGGGCTGTTAAATATTAACAGTCGAATAAATCTGTTCCACCTGTTCCCAGAGGCAGAGTGGATCCCAAGACGAAGCTGTGTCGAGGGCGGAGTCTCCTCTCGGGAAACACCTGCCCGACCCCGTTATATACGGGATCTATGGGGAATTTGTGGCCGAGCCTACGAGCTCTGATTGCCTACATTAAACTCGGCCTTGGCCATATCCTACCTCGTGGGGAGGCTTGTAAATATAACAGTAGATTAGATTGAACGCTGGGTCAACCGACACACACTCACTAGTCATGTAATATTCTTCTGTTGTACTTACTGTTTAATATATGATATATCTTTAACACTGGTTTTGTTATTTCTCTAACCATTTACCGGTCACAACAGCAAAGGGAATATCTGCGAATATTTTTGGAAAAACTAAGTGTTAAAAAAAGATCTGAAAATAGAAAAAATATGGGAATTAGAAAATAAAACGGTCCCTGTTGTGGTTGGAGTTTTGGGGTCTGACCAAAAAAATCAACAAAATCCCTGCTGCACTATAGTTACAGGAAATAAAAAAAATCTTCGAGCAAGCACAACCAATATCCTGAGAAATGACCTTTGACCTTAATAGCTGCATTTTCTTTAATTATGTGGAAACAACAAAAAATCACATTCTTCACTTGACCTAAGACAGTACTTATGAGCCGGCACTTGATTATATAACGAATGCAGATCAAAAAAAAATAATAATATTAATGACCACTGACAAAATGCAATCAGAAAGGAAGCGGCTCATTTTAACGAATTATACCATGTGATAAAAACCTGAGTGATGTGAGTTAAAATCGACACATAGTACAATATCTACCCGATTATCCGGACGCCTACATTTGAATGATTCAAAATTTCGGATAACTGAATAGCTAAAAAGAAATGTGGTTCTACAGAAAGAAGCTGAGAAAACCATGGTGTCAAAGACACACTTCTATAGACAATGTCAACAAAAAGGACACTTATGCTTAACACCTGGAAGAGGTAGCTGAAATTTCTGGATCACATGAGGAAAGAGGGCTTGGTGAATTTGATATTTACATGACAGATTGAACGTAAGAGGGTCAAGAGGAAAGCAATGCATAACCTACCTGGAGAGCTTGAGTGAATGAATGGCGAAGCAGGGTTTGGGAGATATGATAAAAAGATAAAAGTTATTCAGAGCTAAAAAAAGGAAATTGTGGAAAGATATCATCGCTAATATCTGAATGAACACAGCACATAGAATAATAATAATAATAATAATAATAAGAAGAAGAAGAAGAAGAAGACGAAGAAAAAGAAGAAGGAAAATACCTAAATTATTGAAAAAGAATAAAAAAAATGTTATTTTCTGAATGAAATTTAATATCTATATCAGCAAATCATATTTTCGAACGCTTTGTTCAATGTTTCGTCTAGTTTAAAACATGCGTCATTATTTTTCCTGTAGGTGTTTGGTGCCGCGTTGTTCTGTCGCTAACACACAAAGGTGGATTAAACCAGACGTATTCGTCACGAGAGTTTCAGGTCGAAAGCGCAATCTACTTAGAATTTTGTAAAACCTAATCATTGATTCTTTGTTTGAAATTGAAATTTCAAACTTCGATTTTCTAAATTCGTAAACAGCTTGTCTGAGATGAAATGTAAGAATTGGAATGATTTCACTTCGATTTTCTCTTCATTAGTCGCAGTTCGAAAAATAGAGGTAAGGATTTTCAAGCAGATACTGAGTATGAGGCTGACGGACTGCCGCCTTAACACAGACATAGAAAGAAAGAAAGAAAGAAAGAAAGAAAGAAAGAAAGAAAGAAAAGAAAAGAAAGAAAAAAGAAAATAAATAAAGAAAAAAGCAAGAAAGAAAGAAAAAATAAAGCAAGAAAGAAAGAAAATAAAGAAAGAAAGAAAGAAAGAAAATAAATAAAGAAAGAAAGAAAGAAAATAAATAAAGAAAGAAAGAAAGAAAAGAAAGAAAGAAAATAAATAAAGAAAATAAAGAAAGAAAGAAAATAAAGAAAATAAAGAAAGAAAGAAAGAAAATAAGGAAAGAAAGAAAGAAAGAAAGAGAGAAAGGAATGAAAGAAAGAAAGAAAGGAAAGAAAGAAAGAATTTAGAACGGCGGACAAACAATGTGGAATATTGAAAAGAAAGAAAGAAACAGATTTTTGAAGGCATATAAAAAAACATGAAAAATTGAAAAAATTAAAGAAAAATGGACAAGAAGGAAGGAAAGAAAGAAAAAAGAAAGAGAGAAGTAAATGTCTAAAAGAAAGAAAGAAATTGATAAGATGGATATACAATATGGATAAGAAAGAAAGAAAGAAAGAAAACAAACAAACAAAGTAAGTTTTGTTGTTATTGCTTAGATACATAGCAACCCCGATGGGTTATTTAATGACAAAATGTAAATATTTTTACGCAATTTTGTTTTATTTTTGCAGATAATAATATTTTGATGTTACAAATCTTACTAATTAACCCATAGAGGAGAAGAGATTAATTCATACCTTTCCCAAGAGAACTTTCACGTAAGTAAAAATAACGAAACCAACTGAAATTGGAACTTCACTTTCCGATTAGCAATTCCGAGCTATTATCAATTATACCACAGATTGTTACAAACTGTTACTAATTAACCCATAGGGTGGGGGGGAGATGTGGATTCATACATTTTCTCAAGGATATTTCTGCGCAAGTGAATATAACTAACTAATTGGAATTATTTTTAAATCATCTTTTCAATTAAAATTCTGATGTATTTTCCATTACACCAACCACAGTCTGTCTATATTTCTGAGATGAGGTATTATGTACAGTATTTACATTAGTCGGCATATTTGTCACAACATTTCGGCCGTTGTACGCTCCGGCCTTCTTCAGGTGGTTAGAATTTTTAGTTCCACTTTTTTTTGATATTGCATGTTTTTTTTGATATTGCATGTTTTTTTTCCTGCTAATTTTCCCTCTGAAAGTTCTCCACTGCCTTAACCAGGTATTGAACTCACCTTCTTTGGGTCTGTCACTGGATCTAACCAACGCCTTTATCCTCTGTGCCATGTGTCCTTGAGGTATAAACTTCTGAGTATTATAAACCTAATGTTTTCAGCATCATTTTTACCATATTGCATTTTGTTGTTATCATTACATGTCTTTACCAGAGTTCATATTGCAACTTTGTTACCATTGCTTATCTCTGGCACTCCTTATTAATAAGGAGTGCCAGAGAAAAGCAATGAGAACACCAACCACATAGCAAAGCTTACAGCACCTGGTATTCCCAAGCGGTCAACCTTCTGGTTACTGGCAAGTCTCGACGTTGCTTAACTGCAGTTTTCGTACGGGAAGTAGTGTTTCAACTTGATGTAAGCCAGAAAGAAATGAAGAAATAATGAAGAAAATATAAAAGTCTCTAATAGTCGCCAAAGTGACACCGAATTCCTACAAAAAAGTACAGATATTTTTTTTTTATTTTTTTAAAGTTTGCTAAATCTGATTGTACGCTACCTTTAACATCCCCGGCTACATCAGCCGGGCTCGAACCCACAATGTCATTGAAGTAAACTA
Source organism: Acanthosepion pharaonis (assembly GCA_903632075.3). Lineage (NCBI taxonomy): Eukaryota > Metazoa > Mollusca > Cephalopoda > Sepiida > Sepiidae > Acanthosepion > Acanthosepion pharaonis. The sequence goes on along the minus strand of CAHIKZ030004897.1, from coordinate 2,061,816 downwards.
AAATACGACATGACAGGAAACTTGATAAAGATTAACTTGGAAGACGCCAGTCGTCAGATGGAAGTAATCTTCCTAGATATATATACAAGATGACGCGGGTTAACCCGACATGTATATCGATCTGTCATGCGCATGCGCACACGACTAATTTATGCATTACATGTCACTTCCAGCTTCAAGATAGAAACGGAGGGACGTGAATTCCTATTCGTTTTTTTTTTATCTTGTTGAATACATCTTTCCTGTTTTTAGTGCTAGATCGAATATGCGAGTAGTTACGTCGGCACTAGACAAATGATTAGAAGCAAAATCGGAAGAATATAGCGCAGTGTAAGAACAATAACTTTCAAGAATCGAGAATGGCATCGAAGAGTAAGAGTAATAAGATGACGAAAAGAAAAGGCAGGAATTTGTGATATATATATATATATATATATATATATATATATATATATATATATATATATATATTGAACAAAAAAAAAAAAAATAAAATCTTCAGACACACTGTCTTGTAGATTAATATTCTTTCGTTTTTATTATTATTATTTCATTTAGATTCCTCGACTAGTTTCGGCCAAAATGGCCATCATCAGGAGAAAAATATTTCTGCTTATTGGTAGTAGTGAACTACAGAAAAGAATGTATATATATATATATATATATATATATATATATATATATTGAACAATAAAAAATATTAAAAATTAAAATCTTCAGACACACTGGGTTGTAGATTAATATTCTTTCGCTTTTATTATTATTATTTCATTTAGATTCCTCGACTAGTTTCGGCCAGAAATGAATATATATATATATATATATATATATATATATATATATATATGTGTGTGTGTGTGTGTGTGTGTATGTGCGTGCAAATATATCTATAAAATAGGAAAGAACCGTTAGCTTGATGATCCGAAGTTCTTTAGTATTTTTGTTTTTATTTTTAAAAAAAAAGTGCTCGATACACAAGTAGAGCCAAGATTATAATTATTAAAAAAAAAAAAAATTATAATATATAATATATATATATATATATATATATATATATATATATAGTAATAATCTTGGGTGCCTTGATATGTAAATAAACAGACCAATATCCAAGGGAAAAAAATGTACAAAAAAGAAAGAACCAAGAATATGTACGTCAGCCGAAGAGAATCGTCTAGTATCCAAGTTCAGAGTCCAATGAAAAAAAAAAAAAAAAACGATACGAGTAAGTAAAATAACTAAGTAAAGTGCTCAATACGCTAAGTAGAGCAAACCTAATTAAACCTAAAGAACCAGAGAAACTAACCAAGGTTTCACCTACGCGGATCATCATGGAATATTCACTGACGATCCTTGGTAGGTTTGTCTGGCTCTTTAGGCTTAATCATATATATATATATATATATATGATCGAAATAAAAGTATAAAATTTAATATTACAAGACATATTAAAACAATATTAAATAATAAAAAAAAACACAACAAAAAGTGGAGGGGGGAAGCAACCGGTTTCACTCCCGCTCTTCAGGCTTCCACGGGAGATTCAAAATTAAAACAGGGAAATGTACAATACGAATAGGTGGAAAAAAAATTTATTATTTAATATTGTTTTAATATGTCTTGTAATATTAAATTTTATACTTTTATTTCGATCATTAAATTTTGTACCTACAAAAATATATATATTTATATATATATATATATATATATATATATATATATATGTGTGTGTGTGTGTGTGTGTGTGTCTGTGTGTGTCTGTGTCTGTGTGTGTAGACGGCATATCTTCATTCAATCATATTTCATTTAAAAATAATATAGACATAATATGCCTATTTTTATACTTGTCCTTTCCGGTCCTTCTAATCAGTTTCTTGGTGTTAAGATGAAATTTATCAAGGAAGGGGCCGTAGTTTTTTTCTTACCTATGTACTTTCGCTTCTACAAGATCATACTCATGGGTGAATTGCAAAGAAAAACTTACTGTAACTGAGAGCGTAAAAATTACCATCACAACGAAATGCAGATTCTATCAAAGTTACAATACGTTTGTCTTTGTAATTCACCCCTGGGAAATTGTATGAATCTAATCCATAAACATTTCAATCATTCCGCAACGCTAAAAAAGATTTTCAATAAAAACAACATCAAACTTAGCTACAGTTGTGCTAAAATCATTGACAAATAGATATCACAATAACGTTTCACTAAATAAACACTTAACCAAATTTCCAAACAAAAAAGAAAAAAAAAACATACGCAAAATTAAGGACAGAACCTGCTGAAAAAACAAAATCTGTCAATTAAACGGCAAATGCATGAACAAAGTTTTAAAACTAACATCAAATACAATGGCGAGGTCAAATTTTATTTGGGTTCTACTGAAAACCATTTGAAATAACGCTTCTACCATCACCAAATGACACAATTTTGTTACTATTAAATATCGTAACATCACTGCCCTCTCTAAACTTTTCTGGAAAATAAACCTATGTGTGTGTGTGTAGACGGCATATCTTCATTCAATCATATTTCATTCAAAAATAATATAGACATAATATGCCTATTTTTATACTTATCCTTTCCGGTCCTTCTAATCAGTTTCTTGGTGTTAAGATGAAATTTATCAAGGAAAATGATATTTATTATTATTTCATTTACGTTCCTCAACTAGTTTCGACCAATATGGCCATCATCAGGAGAAAAAAAAATTCTGCTTGCTGGTATATATTTTAAAATGGGAGTTCCTTCTCAGTCACGCTGTATATATATATTCAGTTAAATGAGACATCCTTGGTAATAACTGGTAGATAAGCCGAAAACGCAACACGTACAGAACATTTGGACAGTTTTTACATTTGAATAAAAAGCCTAATCACATTGCCTTGGCGACCGTTTTCAGTGAAACGGACACACACACACGTGCGCGCGCACACACACATATACATATATATAAATATATATATATATATATATATATATATATATATATATATATATATATATGTGTGTGTGTGTGTGTGTGTGTGTGTGTGTGTTTTAAACAATAAAATATTAAAAATTAAAATCTACAGACACACTTCGTTTTTATTATTATTTCATTTACGTTCCTCAACTAGTTTCGGCCAATATGGCCATCATCAGGAGAAAAAAAAATTCTGCTTGCTGGTAGCAGAGAACTACAGAAAATAAATGTCTTGATGGAGAAAATGAAATTTTATCTGTAGTTTTCATTTGTTTTTTTTTTCTTTTTGGGGTTTTTTTTTAACATGAATTTTGGCCAGACATTGTGTTCATCAAAGTCTGTTTTAAGTTATTAAGATAAGAGCTGGATGTATTCATGCTGCTCTGAATTCCCTTAGTCATTTTGACACAGTTCCTGTAAAGGGGATGTGTCTGTGTTAAGTGTGTTAGCGAGTGAGTGAGTATGATGTGTGTAAGTGTGTATATTAGTATGGGTGTGTGTTATCATTTGGCTCACTAGGAAGTGAGTGAGTATGATGTGTGTAAGTGTATGTATATATATACACACACACACACACATATATATATATATATATATATATATATATATATATATTCATTCACATAAAAACAAATAAAGGTTAATGATTTAATTGGCGAGAAATCCATCGTCATAAACAATTCAAATAATATACAAAAACCTCTGAATCCATTATGAATGAAAAAGATCCTTGTTTCTATAAATTTCTGCCGTATTAGTTCTTATTTTTTTACTACAAGCTTTCGTCTGTTCCTGAACATCTTCAGGTATGGAATATATGTTGTTCTTGTTTTTCTCTTAGTAATAAGAGGACAACGAAAATATATGTATTGTTGTATCCGAAAATGCTATTGGAAATGAGTTATTGTTTTTTGGAGCGCGCAGTAGCAACGCTGAGTTTGATTTTAAATTTTTTACAGTTGTGCGTTCATGTACAAATATGGTGATATACGAATTTTTTACTGGTAAATTTTCTGTCAAAGTGGCATGAACTATATTGTTCAATATATATATATTAAATCATTAACCTTTGCATTAGTTTTGTATGAATAATTCATGTATTTGTAAATTGATTGCACGTTTATTGTAATTTAAATATCTGATCCATGTGCGACTTTTTTAGTTAATAAGTGCGACATTACTGTAATTATTGAACAATATAGTTCATGCCACTTTGACAGTAAAAAAAATTTACCAGTAAAAACATTTGTTCATTACCATATTTGGTATAGACGCAGACATTTTAAAAAATTCAAAATCAAACTCAGCGTTGCTTTGGCGCGTTCAAAAACCAATAACTCATTTTTAATAGCATTTCGGATACAATACACATATATTTTCGATGTCCTCTTATTACTAAGAAAAAACCAAGAACAACATCTATTATATACCTGACGATGTCTGTAGGAACAGACGAAAGCTTGTAGTAAAAATAACAACTAATACGGCAGAAATTTATATAAACAAGGATCAACTCATGCATAACGGTTTAGAGGTTTTTGTGTACTATTTGAATCGTTTGCAAGATGGATGTCTTGCCATTTAAATCATTAACCTTTGCATTAGTTTTGTATGAATAATTCATGTATTTGTAAATTGATTGCACGTTTATTGTAATATATATATATATATATATACACACACACACATATATATATACACACACACACACACACACACACACACACACACATATATATATATATATATATATATATATTGATTGATTGATTGTCACTTCTTTGCAGAAGAAGACCATCTCTTTATTTGGTAGATTTTTTTTTTATTGACAATTTTATTATTTTCACCTTTTATACCTGAGCTAATGCTCTGCTGTGTGGCGTATGTAATTCTTTTCACCTTTAAAACCTCTCTTACACCCATTCTTATATAAAGTTTGTCTGTGTTGCCTTTACTGAAAACTCGCCTGCCCCACTGTACAATCAAGGGACGTTTGCGCTCCGCAACAGACTTACATCTTGCATTATTTACATTATTCGGACTGTTATCCTCATTTCCATTGCCATATTCACAACTGTTCGTCTGTTGTACACACCGGCTTTCTTCGGGTGATTGGAATTTCCGACCGAACTCTTTATTTCGTCCATCGGTGTAGATCGTTCTAGTTCCACGTGCCATGCCTCTTCTGGATGTCTCAGTTATTTCCCTTTAACTCAGCTCTCCAAGTTTTTGGTTCACCACTGCTGTGGACTGGTATTGAACTTACAACTCTAGCCTAGTCACTGAGCAGACCAAGCATAGAAATGAATATAATATCGGAACCAATAATACGGGTGCTAGAGAAAAGGCAATGAATAACAACAAAAATTGCAATATAAGCTCTGGTAAAAATATGCAATAATAATAGAAAAAAATGCAAAAATGAACACTGGTATGATCTTGCTATCTATCTATATATCTTACTGATGATCTGCGAGGCTTTGATTTTGACAGGTGCTTTTTACTCTTTACCTTGTGCCAGCCAAATCACAGAAAATAGCAAAGAAGAATTTTTCAGACTAGTATCATTTTTCATCATGGAATCTGTTTTATATATAAAATGGTAGGAAGGAAATATAGAAAGAGAAATATTACAAAACCAGCGACAAAAATGATATCGTAACGCTAAAAATACAGAGACATCCAGCTTTAAATAAATTTTTTGATATCCCATGAAGCTAGAATTTTACCACGTGCCTTCTCTCATTCACTTTTTGATTACTTATTTATATGTCCCAAAAAGGGATACCAAAGTGGTTGTTGACTACCGTAACCGGGTAGGATAATCTAGCAGGTAACCGTAATGGACTGGTCCTCGTCGTAGTGGTAGGCAATAGGCGTCGTCAATAAGTGTCGTCCTGTACCTCCACATCAGTCTGTATTTATGTCTGACACCATCCAATCATATTACTGTGAGGGGGAACCCAGGTGTATGCATATTCATTACATCACAATGCAAGATGTCTCACGAGTTAAGGCACATGCTTTGAGTAATGGGTATTCAAGTCTTTCTAAATAAATAATACTCTGATATGTCCTGGAAAGGGATATATTTGTTTGAAGTAGCAAAATGGTTTTAGACTACTGTAACCGAGTGGGACAATCTAGCAGGTAACCGTAATGGACTTGGTCCTCGTCGTAGTGGTAGGCAATAGGCGTAGGCAATAGGCGTGGTCCTGTACCTCCACATCAGTCTGTATTTATGTCTGACACCAGCCAATCATATTACTGTGAGGGGGAAACAGGTGTATGCATATTCATTACATCACTTTTTAATTTTTTTTATCATATCGTTACTGTTTTAATTGTCGCACATTCTAATAGCAGTATGTCTGCAAGGAAAGTTGATATGTTGTATGAAATTGGACGTAAATTATCGCAGGTGATTCCGAAATTTGTGCAATTTCAATACATTTACACCTGATATAATAACTTTCGCCTTCCCTAAAAAAATGCATTCAGTTGAAATTATATAGCAATTAGTAAAATTAAATTTTCACCTCCTTTTTCTCAACTGTGAGTTTTGTGGAGATTACATCCACTCTTCAGTAGACTTTATTGTATATTGCATATTTTGTTAATTGTATGTATTGTGTATTTTACAATCACGTTTCCTGAAGATGTATGTAAAATAGCCGAAGCTCAGAGAAGGGATAAGATAAGTGAACATTTAAACTTGTTTGTAACAGTTAATAATCCACCACTTGATATCGAAAAAAAAAAATTACCAAGACTCCTGATTTTAAAAGCATCTACTCTTTGTTATTGATATTCTGACCATAAGAACCGGGTTCGAATCTCACCAGTGAGCGAAATAAAGGATAAGTTCGACATTTCAAATACCTGAAGAAGGCCGGAGCGTACAACGGCCGAAACGTTGTAATAAATATGGCGACAAAGATGAGGACAATGGTCCGAATAATTTAAATAATGTACATAATACTTCATCTCAGAAATATAGACAGATACTGAAGAAAAATATAGAATTAAATAAAAAAAAATTGAACAAAATTGTATTAAGATGTTTGAGTATCTATTTGAATTTTATTTTCTGGTATTAACTAGAAAAGGTGATGTGTTATAAAAAAGACTTACATTTTATTAATCGAATTAAATGCTGATATCACAGACGATTCAATAACTTTGTTTATGATGAATAAATTTAATTATTTTGTCGTTTTTAGAATCGGAAAAATGGTTACCCTGTATACTCGCGAACGATGCGACTATTGAAGACCTAATTTTGAAGCTAATTTTAAGAGGGGCGCATTATTCATGAGATATAAAACATATATGCTGGAAAAAAAACGAATTAAAAAGAATAATTAAATTTTCCTTGTCTATCATATTCAACGAATTATGTTTAAAAAGAAACTTCGTTTCACAAATATACATAACTGGATACAAACACACATACACACACATATATATATATATATATATATATATATATATATATATATGTATTCAAATATATGGATATAAATCCGACAGTATGAAGAAAAAAATATACGGAAAAAAACAAACAAAAATTCTTATATACAATTATGCTGTTTTAATGTTAATATGTCAACGTCGGACGTTTCGGTCTAATAAACCATCTTCAGGACATATTCATAAATTATAACATTATCTTTGTCATGTTGTATTGATAATGTTATAATTTTGAATATGTTTAATGAAAAGATTGAAACAAAAAAAAAATTATATTATTAATTAATTATATATATATATATATATATATATATATATTTAAGTAATTCATCGAGTCTGAAAGAAATCTCTACAGAATGCAGAAAGCACTGGACGGCCGTTTCGTCCTATATTTGGGACTCATCAGCAGTGCGCATCCACTACCGAGAATTGAAACCCTGACGGTTAGGTTGTCCAGCAAACACCATACCAACTGTTCCACTGGGACTCGTTGACGAAGAGGTTGCAAACCAGACTCAACAAAGCGCCGCTCGCTCACATATTCCGTGGTGGAACTCTACTGAGTTCTCTGTCACCATAGGACTGTGCCCCCTGGAGCCACGACTACTCTCACCAAGCCGCTGACTCTAGAGCATTAGAAGCCGGTTCAAGCAATGATGTACATGATAGAAATTATTAGGAGGATTTGATTATTATATTTAAGTAATTCATCGAGTCTGACAGAATTCTCAACACAATGCAGATGAGTCCTAAATATAGAACGAAACGGCCGTTCAGTGCTTTCTGCATTCTGTTGAGGTTTCTATCAGACTCGATGAATTAATTAAATATAATTATCAAATCTTCCTAATACTTTCTATCATATTAATTATATGTAACTACAATAAAATCCCAAATCATCTCATATGGGGAATACGCTTATTTCGACAGACGAAAATATAATTTTATTTTATTTTATTTCATTATATGTTTATTTTTAAATACATAATTTATTTTATTTTATAATATTTTTATTTTAAATATATTTTTATTTTTTAATATAACCTATTTAGTTTATATTAAATATAACTTAATTCTAAATATACTTTTACTTATTTTTAACTATAATTTGACATATTTTTTAAATATAAATTATTTAAATATGATTTATCTTTAAATATAACTTATTTAAATATAACTTATTTAAATATAACTTATTTTTAAATATAACTTGTTTTTGGATTTTTTTAAGCGTTTCACCCCAAGTAAGGCGAGAAGCCACTAGGACGCAAGGGGTTGCAGAAAATTTGGAGCAAGATCAGATAGGAGTGATAGAAGAAAGGATGAGTAGAAGGGTAGTGGATAGATTAAGGCAACTGGAGATATCGATGACATTACATTTGAATAGCAGGAGATTATAGCTCTCAGGGAAACTGGAATGTCAAACAATCGACCTGTAATGCCATAACCCTGGAGCTTGCGAAGAAGGCCAACATGCCAAACCCTATCAAATGCTTTGGAGACGTCTGTACTTTTAAATATGACTTTGTATTTCTAAATATAACTTTATATAATTTAAGGTTTTTTTAACCCTCTTTTCATTTCATTTGTCATATAACCCCAATTTAATGTCATAAGGTTAATATCTGGGTTTAATTTTATAAAACTTCTTCCCTTTAAGACAAATAACTTCCACCCTTCCCTGACGACTGGCTCGTGCCTTTCGACTGAATTGAAATGGATAAATTTTGAATTACTTTTTAGACTTTCTTTTTAGCTTTCACAGTTAAATTTCTGTTTCCGACATACATTCAGTCTATATTAGGGTTGATGAGAAAGACGAATTATATTTTCGTCTATCGAAATAAGCTTGTTCATCATACGAGTTGATTTTGAATTTTATTGTGTATTAGTTTTTGTTCTGCAATAATAAATACATTGAGCTCTTTTTGTGGATCAGTTTTAATCATACTTATTATAAAACCTAGGTTGTGTGTGTGTCTGTTCGTTTATATATTGGATCGGATTTCCTACATTTTTCAACCGATTTCAACAAAACTTCACAGGACTACATAAAATTACCTTGCAGTGGTTCTGACAGCTGGAAAAAATAAATTGTTTTTGCACAAATCATATCGAAAACACATTAAAAAACCCGAGAATGTTCGTTATACTATTATAAAACCCAGGTTGTTTGTTTGTCTGTGTGTGTGTGTGTGTGTGTGTGTGTGTGTATGTGTGTGTGTGTGTTTATATATGGGATCGGATTTCCTACATTTTTCAACCGATTTCAACAAAACTTCACTTTTTTTGGCAGGTAGTGTTTCTTATTGTCTTGCACACTTTTTTTTTATTTTTACATTCAGAATGCTTTAAAAATTCCATTTACAAGACAATTGTTTATAATAAAATTCTATTCAATCGGTAGATACTTGATCTATCACTTACTGTTACATCCCCGGGCAATGCCGGGCTCTACTGCTAGCATTTTATATTACTAAGATTCATTTGGATTATATAACAACGGATTTATTACCTTTACTATATATATATATATATATATATATATATATATATAAAGTGGATTACAGCCACATGATTTTCGTGTGTTTTCGTTCCCTTGCAGATCAATGAAGATTCAATTCTTTTTGTAAACAGATATACATAGGAGGTACTACGAAATGTTGATGGAAATAAAATTAGTAAATCAAACACATATTTACCATTGTTTCCTTCGAAGTAGCCAACTTCTGAGCTAGTATTTATATTTCTAAATTTCTGCTCACAAAATGCCGGGGAAAAATTCATATATGCCATTCAAATTCTTCACTTTCTTATGCCGCAAATTCCAAATGGGACACGCGATGTAAAAAATGAACTAAACATAATAAAAACAAATTATTATCGACAAAATATTTATTTTATTATCCAGATGAGAGACCATAGGAGATTTGATTATTAAATTATATTTTTAAAATTTTTTTTAGAACCTTAAAAATTTGGGTATTTTTTTTTTCTTACGCCAGCGGATGAACATAAATTAGTATAGAACATTTTAGCGTCTTTTTAGTATTAAAAGACATACAAATGAATTCAATTATTTTAGAAACGTTTCTTTTTTAGAAAAACTTGGTAAAAATATTTTGTTTTTGAAATGGGGAAAAATTCATTTCTGTACGGTGTAATGTTTATATGATCAGAAGTCACTGAAGAAATTAAATTATCACTTCCAATGTTTTTTTAGCAAAACAGAACCTCCAGTCACCGAAAATCTGGTCTGAATCGTCAAATTAAAAAAATGCATTAAATTAATTAGAATGTCTTTTAATTGCTTTCAAGGAAAAGATAAGGAACCCTATTGATAATTTTCGATGAAAAATAAATTGTTTTGATTTTTAAAAATTTTGATTAGAATAATTTATAAAGTTTTAAAACTTTTAAAATTCTATATAAATTTTACCTGTTAGATGATATTGTTATTAAGTAAAAATATATATATATATATATATATATATATATATATATATATATATATATATATATAATATATATATAATAAATATACATATTATCTTGCGTTGATAGTACAAAAATCTTCAGGTACTTATCTATGGAAATGAACTGTTCGTTAAGATCGGTAAAATTTTAGAAATTCTGTGACTTGTGGAAGTAACGTTATATAGTATACTAGCAAGAGAGCCTGGCGTTGCCCAGGGATGTAACAGTAAGAGATAGATCAAGTATCGACCATCAAAAAGACTGAAAAATAAAATTGACAAAGATTATTGTTTAAGGTTGACGGACACGAATGTCTTAATTAGATTTTTTTTTTTTTTTTTTTACGAATTGGTCAAACCCAAACTCAAACAAAAACATTGTTTTCAATCGTTATGAGTCTACCGATTGAATAGAATTTTATTATAAACAATTGTCTTGTAAATGGAATTTTTAAAGCATTCTGAATGTAAAAATAAAAAAAAAAGTGTGCAAGTCAATAAACACTACCTGCCAAAAAAAAAAAAAGTGAAGTTTTGTTGAAATCGGTTGATAAATGTAGGAAATCCGATCCCATATATAAACGAACACACACACAAACAACACACACACACACACACACACACACACAACTGGGTTTTATAATAAGTATAACTCGATATGAGTTGTCCCCTTTCATTCTCGTGATGCGTCTTAATCGTGTTTTCAAATTGATTTCGTGCAAAACAATTGTGTTTTTCCAATTTTGGGCGCTGTCAGAACCACCGCAAAGGTATTTTACGTAGTCTGTAAAGTTTTGTTGAAATCAGTTGAAAATTTCCGATCAATTCGTACAGATACACACACACACAACCTGGGTTTTTATAATAAATGATTAATTCTACGTTTAATAATTTTATAATTAAAATCTAATATTGAGGTGGAGGATTCAAACAAAAATAGGGTGGAATAAAAAATAATAATAAAATTGGAATAAAAAAGAACAATGAAATTTTTATGGGGTCCACCCTGTTCGGATACAATGGACTCGTCCTGCTGCCATAAAATAGCCACAGTCAGGCAGAGAACATGTCGTACAAGAGTCGTACATGAGTCGTACCGGAGTCGTCTGTGAGTGTCGGTAGTCGGATAGAGTGAAGTAACCTGTTGTAGAAGTCAGTTACAAGCACGTAGACTCTAAGAAAGTCCTACTTTGAGACTGTATATATCTATCTGTTTTTGCTACTAACCGTGTTTCTGGATTTTAATAACAGCATTACCTTTTGTATTTTGTGTAAATACATTTCATTTCTTAGCTTAAATACTTGCGTTTGTCATTTATTGGATACCTATTTTTCACGCGGGATCCACAACAGAAATGAAGATGAATTTTTGGGATTTATGTCTTAGAAAACCCCACCGAGTGATGACCTACTTGTTAAATAATCTAAAATACACTCCACCCAATAAAAACCTAAAAAAGTATATGAACATGTCAGTCAGTTATGTGCTATGCGCGATACACAATTAGGCGGTTATATATCTTTCAATACATGACTGACGATGCAGATTTATTTTCCCGCGGTAGGTTGACATTTCTTTCTGCGGTAGACCAGTTGCGATCCAAGGTTATAGAACCCGGTGTCTCTTGCTATTTACCCATAGCTGGGGAGAGAAGAAGAGGATTCATACCTTTTCCAATGGTATTAGCATGTAAATTTTTGTCTTTTTACTCGTCACAATTTACAGATTCAGATTTTGTTAACACTATCTATCTATCTATCTATCTATCTATCTCTGTCGATTTAATTTTGGTCCATTAACACTTTCTTCCTTTCTTAACCGATTCAGATTTGGTTAACTGATGCAACAGGTGTGTCTGTCTCTCCGCGTAATGAGTGCAAACATGTCCTCAATGAAGGAAAGTCACTATTTGTGGATAGAATGAAACAACGCATCGCATCTCGCAAGTTTGGTTCTAAAGATTATTGGCGGCTCTGCAAGAGTGTGCTGAACAACAGAAAATCTACAATTCTTCCTCTATTCAATCACTTCCAAGTCCTAACTTACACAGCTGATAAGGCTGAATGCTTTGCTCGGAAATTCTCATCCAACTGAACACTTGACTCGTCCGGCGTATTCACACTTGATTTTCCCCCATACAACTGAAGCTCGATTGAGTGAGATAAGCATAAACTCGTCGGTGGTATTGGATATCATCTCTAAATTAGACTCTCATAAAGCAAATGGTGGTGACGGAATGCCAACCGTAGTCATAAAGAAATGGCTCCAGTTCACTCCAAAATATATAACTACTAGCAGTAGAGCCCGGCGTTGCCCGGGAATGTAACAGTAAGAGATAGATCAAGTATCCACCATCATAAAGACTGAAAAATAAAATTGACAAAGATTATTGTTTATGGTTGACGGACATGCATGTCTTAATTAGTTTTTTTTTTTTTTTTTTACGAATTGGTCAAAACCAAACTCAAACAAAAACATTGTTTTCAATCGTTATGAGTCTACCGATTGAATAGAATTTTATTATAAACAATTGTCTTGTAAATGGAATTTTTTTGAAAGCATTCTGAATGTAAAATAAAAGAAAAAAGTGTATAAGACAATAAAAACACTACCTGCCAAAAAAAAAAATGAAGTTTTGTTAAAATCAGTTGAAAAATGTAGGAAATCCGATCCCATATGTAAACGGACACACACACACACACACACACACACGCACGCACAAACAACCTGGGTTTTGTAATAAGTAGAACTCGATAAGAGTTGTCCCCCTTTCATTCTCGTGATGCCTCTTAATCGTGTTTTCAAATTGATTTCGTGCAAAAACAATTGTGTTTTTCCAATTTTTGGCGCTGTCAGAACCACCGCAAGGTAATTTTACGTAGTCCTGTGAAGTTTTGTTGAAATCAGTTGAAAAATGTAGGAAATCCGATCCAATATATAAACGAACAGACACACACACACACACACGAACACACAACCTGGGTTTTATAAGTATGAAATCCTGGTTGACTTTTGCTTCCAGCCTGCTGGAAGTCCTCATCTGTTGTCCTTGTTTTTAAGAATTTTGAAGTCCATTCTGACCCCTCTAACTACCCTCCTATCAGTCTCCTTCTACTCTTCGGCAAAGTCTTTGAGGCTTTTATCAGTGCTGAAGTGGTTAAGCACATTATTTCCCATGATCTACTCTCTAACAAACAATATGGTTTCCGCTTTGTCCGGTCAACCGCTGACATCTTTACAGCCATAACTGAATTTGTATACCAAGCTCTTGATAATAACGGCGAAGCTTGAGCTCTGGCCCTAGATAACTGCAAGGCGTTTGATAGGTTTTGGCATGCCGGCCTCCTATATAAGCTTCAGGGTTACGGTATTACAGGACCATTATTGATTTTATACAATCATTCCTGTCAAACTGTGAAATGAAGGTTATCCTAAACGGGTACTCCTCCATTTCCTTTCATACGAACTATGGTGTTACCCCAAGGCTCTATCCTTGGTCCTACACTGTTTCCGATCTTCATTAACGATCTTCCAGATGTCATCAGTTCTCAAGTAGGCATCTACGTAGACGGCACTACCATTTACTCCTGTCTCAATAGTAAATCTAGCATTGACCAGCATTAACCTGGCCGTTGGTTTAAAAAAAGACCTCCAAATTGTGACTTATTGGGACAGGAGATACCTTATAAATTGTAATGCCCCCAAAACGAAACTGCACTCCTTTACCCACCATAGAGAAAACTCCCTGCCTCATATCAGCATGGTTGATGCTCATCTTCTCGAGAGCGTCTCTCTTGGTCTCACGTTTTCCACTGACCTGAATCAATTGCTACATCTACCACAAGAATGTTGATTCTTTGTGTCTCGCCAGAAGGTTTTTGTTGTTCATCCCTCAAATCTGTCATTTGTCCTTGCATTGAATACTGTTGCCATATATGGTCTGGCACGCTCTCCTTTCATCTCAAGATTCTCGAGAAAATTCAAAGAAACTGTAATGTTTCTTGCCTCCAGTCACTTTCTCACAAACGGTATGTGGCTTCCCTCTGTCCTTTCTACAAATATTTTGATGACAACTGCTCCGACGAGCTATATTCACTGAAGCCCTAACTGCGTGAAATTAAGCGGGCTATTACTTTGGCATCCCGTCCCATCATTTTACTGTCGAAACAGTTAAATTTAACAGCCTCTTCTTCTTCAAGAGTTCATTCTCTCGCACTTCCCGACTGTGGAACTTCTTTCGGCTTAATTGCTTCCCAGATGACAATAATCTTCAAACATTTAAATGTAATACCAATCGACATATTCTAATGATTTGAACTTGTTTCACTCCCTTCTCTTTATCCTTTCCTCAAACATCCATCTTTACTCTTACTTTCACTCTCTGTAACCGCTCCCCCTTTACTCTTACTTTCACTCTCTGTAACCGCTCCCTATTTAATCTTATTTTCACTCTCTAATCCCTTGCATTGGGTTGAAATTCTTAATATATATATATATATATATATATATATATATATATATATATATATATATATATGACACTAATGATATTAATGTTGAATGGTAAATACTTATGCATGCACATCGTCACACACACACACACACAAACACATATATATATATATATATATATATATATATATATATATACAAAAAAAATACATAAAAATGGTATGTATAAATGGTGAACTCTCCCGTCGTAATCGATGTATGAGGGTCAAGCAGCTCAGTTCAGAACTTTGTTCAGAACGAACCACACTTTTTGAAGGGCCTAAACTTCACTCTGCAGGTTTTGAATTCAGAGTTGTCCCTCTCCTAGACCAGTTGCCATCCAAGGCTATAGAATCCGGTCTCTTTTGCTACTTACCCATAGCTGGATTGAGAAAAGGATGATTAATGCCTTTCCCAAGTTTATTAGCACGTAAGTGAATGTAAAGGATTCGACTGGAATTCGAACTCGGCTCTCCGATTCCTCAATCCGAGCTGCTGTCCATTACTCGACATAATGTGTAAATACACATATTTATATGCGCTCACTCGGCTATTATTTCGTTTTTCCTATTGGCTTTGGGGATATGATAATATTAATTGGAGGAGGTTAGATTTATAATTAAATTTATTTTAATACTGTTATGATTTATGTGCATATGTCTGTAATTATACACTTGTGCATATGCACACGTACACATCTATTCACGCGCGTATATAAGCATAATTTTCTTGAAATAAAAAAAAGAACGAATTAAATAAAACCTCATGTTTAGTCAGATCTGCGGAAGTTGGTCAGGCTGAGTACTTTTCAACATTTCTCGAAAGTCCCGGTACCTGTGTGTATACGTTATCGTCAGATTGGTTTTTATGATAATAGTTAAAACATAGTAATATACATAACGACCACAGAAAATAATTTTAAAAATGATATCGCCAAAAAGAGCCTTTCTTACTGGATTTCTTTTTTTAAAAATACACTGATGACATTATTCATTTTGTTTTATTTATTCATATATCTATTCATTTTGTTTTATTTTGAAGTGGGTACTTTTTAAAAGGAAGTACAAAAACAGAATCGAGATATGAAAACCAACTTTTGGGTCTTTTGTTAAGAAAATAAATAGTCTGTGAATTAGTAGAATGCAAGTTTTGTTTGGTTTCCCTGGTTTTGGTGGCCTCGCTTCCATTGCCTGGGAAACAATTTGATTATCTATAAATCTAATGGAGCTAATTTTGTTCCAACAATGCCGTGCAGCCCTGCAAGTTAGATGTAGAGCGAAGTAGGCAGATGCACGCATGCGCAGCCAGACTCGCATACAAAACAAACACGGAGGGGCGCATCTTCCAGTGACAGAAGCCTATTTCTATCTTACATACAGTGGCTCGAACTCAATAATACAAACACACACA
>CAHIKZ030004897.1:1942500-2042500 GCA_903632075.3 Acanthosepion pharaonis | reverse complement strand
CATATATATAATGGATATATATTTGAAAAGGTCGATTGATACATATATACATATTAAAAAGGGGATTATATAATCGAAACATATACATATATATAACAAAAAATATATATATATATACATATACATTTATATATATACATTCGTATATATACATATATATATATATCTCCACATACATATAATATTTTTATACATTTTTATATATACAATATAAGAAAATACATATATATACATATACATACAAGACATATATATACATATAGGAAGATACATAAACATATATATACATATAATATATATATATATATATATACATATACATATATATATATATATACATATATACATATACATATATATATATACATACATATATATATATATATATATATATATTATTTGAATAAAAAGACAGACCACGTTAAGATTTCATGTAATAACCTATTTCACCATAACCCCTTTAACAGGGTTCTGGTTCATCGAACTTTACTTCAAAAGCTGAAATGAAAAATGAAAAAAAATTCACACGTTTTTTGGACACCTCATCAAGTATACGTAAAGTTAACGAAGTGAGGGGGATGAGGTGGGAGAAGAGGATATGACTGTGTCATATGTATCATTTTAGTTTCCTATTTTAACCCTAGTGTGTCGGCTAGATGTTGCTCAAATTTAACGCGTCTCGTCTCTAGATATAGATGGCTAAGGGGTGAATGATAAGAACGACATTAAAGAAGTTACAACAATCCCAATAAATTACACGACAAGTTTCATTCAAATTCTTAGACGCTGTCAGTTTGCGTTACTTTAACGTGCATATTTGGGAGGTTAAGGTTTGATAAATATCTAAATGTTAAAACAATCTACGAAGAAATTAATTTGAAATTCGGTGGAGTTTTGGGTATTTTCTATGAAACAATCGATTGGAAAAAATCCATAGACAGAACATTGAAAAGAGCAATCCATTTTATATTTAGTAATTTTTTTTTTTTTTTCTTCCTAAACTTTTATCTTATAGCTTGTTAGGTTGACATCTATTCGTTTGATTTTTGTTCATTAAGTAAACTCGTGATTGCTTTTTCATTAAGTAAACTCGTGATTATCAACAACTGTTAATCCCATTTAAATAATTTTATTCTCCATACTGGGGTAGTATCTTTCAATCTCAATTAAAATACCAATCTAAATTTCCCCTTCGTTCTATTTAAAATTCACTTCCAATTGGAGAATATTAGAGTAGATATTTGGAAGAGATGTCACTAGCAGAGAATTAGGTCCTTTTTAATTTTTTTATCTACACACGTCTTAAACTCCTATTTGTAACCACATACCTATATCTTCTTATATGCTTATGAGTTCCTATATACACCTACACACACATATTCACACGAAACGACCATATGTATATTTCCATCTTTACACATATACACCTGCAGAGTAAACGCACATCCACATGTCTCCATACCTATCTCCATATATACTTATACTTACATATATACATATACATACAAGGACATCTGCATATCCATATATATTCATACGCACATCGTTTATATATATGTATATATATATATACCGGGTGTGAGAGCAAAAATGTCCAAATCGTGTAATAGCTTACGATAATTGTCCATCCCACATATCAAAAACACCACGAAATGAATTGAGTTTCTGTTTTTCAAGGTTTTCAGATAAGTCGTTTAGCCATCTTGACAACATTTTTTGTAAGAATCACTGAAAAAGCATTTCTTACGGGATTTAAAAAAATACACTGATGACATTTTTCATTTTGTTTTATTTATTCATATATCTATTCATTTTGTTTTATTTTGAAGCTAGAAAGAGAACATGTTAAAATCGTTTTTTTTTTTTTTTTTTTTTTGGGGGTCAGCCTCACGATGTCTTCCCGACTGAGCAATGATGAAATGAAAATGATCATTCAGGCCTTTAGTAATGGAACCAATCCTCCATACTCTGGATTTCATCTTTAATGCCCATTCAAGAACTATCAAGAGAACCCTGAATAAGTTTTAAAAAGAGGGAACATTAGACAGCAAAACTGAATCGGAAGGTCACAACAAGAAAAGGGATTATCATTTCAACTTATACAGATAAATATATTCTTATTGTTCAAAGTAGAGTCTAATAGTTTGATAAAAGTTCGGAGAACTCCAGTAAGATATATTTAATCATTTCTATGATACAACGTTTCAGATCTTAATCTAACAATTGGCCAACTTTGATATTACACGATTTGGACAACTTTTCTGTTACACGTGGCATATATATATATATATATATATATATAATTACTGCGCTTCAACAAAAAGGCTAACTTATATTTGTTACATTTTATTTTAAGGGAACTTTACCGAATGAACATGTAAGAAAGCATTAACTTTCCTCTATTATACCTAGATATTATCAACTTAAGCGCAGTACTGGATTACCAGAAAGGTCTCATCATTTTACAATTGAAATGGTTAGGTGTAACCGTAAGTTCTATGTTAATAGTTTCTTCTCTTGCCCTTCTTGCTGATGGAATTCTCTTCCGGTATTCCAGTCAACTTTGATCTTCATAAATTTAAATGCCATATTGTTGTAGCATACCTACGGACGATAATGGGCATGTTCCCATTCAAATAATTTCAGTAGTAAATACTGTATGTTACTCTGCAGTTGAAGATTCGTTGTGGAATTCACTTGACTAACTTCTAACAGAATTCTGGAATTCGAATTCGGCTCTCCGATTCCTTAATCCGAGCTGCTTATCTATCAATCCACCCTGACTTGGATATAAATTACCAATATGTTCACATCCCCGACTCAAGTGAATGCTTATAGACTCAAATGTAAAAAAAGAATACTACTGATACATATAGTTAATTCTTGACTCAAACTTAAATGACCAATTTTTACATATTTCCGAGCCAAGTGAATGTTTATAAGATCAAATATAAATGGCCAATATGTACTTATAAATAAGGGCTGGTAGACTCAGATATAATCAACCAGTAACGACTTATCCCTGACATAAGCAAATCCTTGTAGACGCACTTCTAAACGACTTATCCCCGAAATACGCTTAGAGTCATAAATTATAATTAGCGGTATTTATCTATGCCCAAACTCCGTAAATGTTGATAGACTTAAATATAAAAGATTGATTTCGACATTGATTAACATAAAAGGTGATGGCATGTCGTAAATCCATCCAACGCAACCAATTTAATGATGTTCGTGAACAATAATATCTCTTCGAAAGTGGGCGTTTTTTTTTTTTCAACTTAAGATGTGACGTGGGGTCCGGGAAAGGCAAATATATCCATATTGACTGATGGAAAATTGATGATCCTGGATTAGAACTGTCATTCTCTTGCGAGTCAAGCGTGAAAGATTCTAGGCAAACGAGAAATAGTAGACGTTCTCCGTAGGGTACTGAACGAATAGATGGGGTGAACGGTATCACTCTCAGAGAGGAACTTTATTTTGGCAGGACTCAAGTTCCTTCCAGATATCAAGTAGATGATGTAAAAAGACTCGACTACTTGTACCGCTCCAGAAAGAGAAAGAAAACCAACCAGGCTCTATTAATACAAGAGTCAGATCTTACGAACACAGTGTATTGCTGTTATATCTGTGCCAGAGCTGCCCACTTCGGACTTTCTAGTCTTGACAGAATTCGTTTGCCCGACCTTGGGACCGATGAATTATTTTCCACTCTTCAACTTCTTTCTCACTGACCCTCCCTCTCGGATTAATGATGGATGTGCTGCCACAGGAATGGATTCCACATCAACACCAGTTAAGGCAATCCTCATTTATTTGTTGTGTTCTGTCTATGGCGTTCTATATTAGATGGCCAAGTCATCATGCATAGACGGTAGAGAAATAAAGGCCTGTTTTAAAGCAGCAGGGCATTTTAGTAGCTATTCCGCCAGTAATTCAAAGAACTTTTTTTCTTTACGTTTGGAATATCGTTCACCTTCTTTAATTGAAGTAAGTAAATATTTATTTCAAAGTGCTATATGATTTCTTATGAAACATTTGTGTTTTTTTAAACATTAAAGTGTTTTAGTTTCCATTTTAAGAACTACCATTAAACATAGATCAGAAGGAAATGTAATTTTTTGTATTACAAAAATGAATGAAAAAACATTTCAGAATGTTTTTACTTAAATTTCATGATATATAATTATAATTAAATTCTAAATATTTAATTCAGTCTTTATTTTTGATATTGTAAAAACGTTGGGAATGTGAACGAAATTAATCCTGCTGCTCAGTCATTTTTAGCGTTTTCTGAAGGTTTTAAGAAGTATGGTAAAAAAGTTAGTTTAGTCACTGACTCAATATTTTTCTGTTAAAAGGTTAAGTTTATTATTTAATGATTTTCTCTTAAAAGTTTATTCAATGTTTTTTTTTAAAAAAGCAAACAGGCTTCGAAAACGAATTCTCTTTTTTACGCCTTGTATATTTGTTTCTAAGAGTTAAAAAAAAACGTAGGATTTTTTTTTCGACATTTTCGTTTTGTTATTGAGTGAACTGTAATGATTTACTTATAAAAATTAAAGAAATGACATTAATAATTAATATTAAAGTTAATGTCTACATTTTCACAAACGTACGTCTTTTTGAAGATGTTTTTCTACGCTTGTTTTTAAATTGTATCCTTCGAAATTTATTAAAAATACATTACAAGTATTATTTCGAAAAGTAACTTTAATATTTTTTTTCTCTCGTATTGTTATTCATGAAGAACAAATTCATTCATAAAATTATTTTTATTAGTTGTGTTTTTAGGTGAAATAAACAAATATTAATGTATCTGTCTATATTTCTGAGATGAGATATTATGTACACTATTTATAATTGACATCCATTAAACATAGCATGTTGAACTAGAACTGTCTACCCCAGTGAGCGAAATAAAGGGTTCAATTCGACATTCCAACCACTTGAAGAAAGCCGGAGCGTACAACGGCCGAAACGTTGTAATAAATATAGCGACAAAGATGAGTATAATAGTCCGAATAATGTAAATAGTGTACATAATACCTCATCTCGGAAGTATAGACAGATACTGAAGGGGCGAAACGTTGTAATAAATATGGCGACAAAGATGAGTACAATAGTCCGAATAATGTAAATAGTGTAAATATTAATGTTTAGTTTAATTTTTTAAATGTTCCATTAAAGTGGGAAATAGAACCAAATGTCACAATCTTTTTACAAAATTAATGGAAAAAAACATTTAAGAATATTTTACATAAATTTAGATGCCATCATAAATTGAATATATTTAATTCGATATTCTAAAAAAAGGCGGTGAACGAAATATTAACCATGCTGCTGCTTGCTGTTCAGTCGTTTTTTTCAGGTTCTTCTAAAATATTTATTTATTTACTCAAATCGAGCACAAGAAAGCCGAGAATAAAGTGCACAACGGTGGATTGCCTCACCACAAGACATTATCTCAAAAATAGCCAAAGCCCTCTCCCCCTCAGGCAACCGGGGGGGAAAACCCAAGTCCACCTTTAACTCAAAAGGTAGGTGTAGCCTGGGGAAGAAGCACTCTGTATGAAAGCCAGGCAATAGCCGATCTTATGTTAACAAGTGACAGAAATTTAGATACTTAATTAACCCAATAATTAATTAGAATATTATGTAATATTTTGCATCTTTTGTTAACAATATACCCAAAACCAATATAAAAAAAAAATCAATTTAAAAAGTGATCCTCTGGTTTAAGGCAACCCTCTAAAATTTGTTTTTAACTTATTATTATGGGGGAGAGATCAAAGTTGGGATTAAGAGTATAATTTGGACTGAAAAGTTACCCCTAAATTGAAGCAGTAAAAGAAATAATTGTATTTAAGAAGCTTAATCATTTCAGATACTTTAATATTTTTTCTCCAAAATTGTTGTTATTCTTAAAGAACAAATACATTCATAGAATTATATTTTTTATTAGTTGTTTTTTTTTTCTTTAGGGTAAAAATAAAATAAATAAGTTATAAATATTAATATTTTTTTAAATTTTCCATTAAAGCATAAAATAGAACCAAATGTCGTATTCATATTGCAAAATTAATGACAAAGCCATTTAAGAATTTTTTTTTTACATAAACTTAATGTCATAATAAAATTTAATATGTTGAATTCAATATTCTAAAAATGTAGTGAACGAAATATTAACCATGTTGCTGCTTGCTGTTCAGTTGTTTTTTTCAGGTTCGTCTAAAGATGACAACGAAACTAATTTTTGACACAAGAAAGCCGAGATTAAAGTGTACTTCCATTGTTCCAAAACCCAAAGAAAGACAACGGGTTTCTACTTGGCTCAGATTGTTTAAAAAAACAAAACAACATATAATGTACTTCTAACCCAGTTTGAAATAAAGGCGGACAAGAATGATACTCTCATCTTCATAAACAAGGTTTTGACATGGTGGAAAATTTTAAATGTTAAGACCTTTCAAATTGATAAACTACAAAATGACCCTCTACAAACTGAAATCAGATCTCCAGATGACAACCGACTTGATTTTATCATTTAGTTTGATCAAATAGCTCTTAATATGGCTGACAGCCAAAGTAATCGTATAAAACAATTATCCAAACAAACTGCTACTACCATACATCATACTTGCAATGGAATTGTTAGTCTATGTTGACACCATTTAGCTACAAGACATAATAAATATGTGCTACTTGGGCAATTTACAACTGATCCATTAGAAAAAAGAATTTAGTAAACTCCATCGAGGATAAGGCGGCACCTATTTTATAAATGTCCAACAGTGTATTGAAAAGCTGCATATTAAGCAGACATCTTTACTTTTAAATCAGAATATAGGTATTGATGCTTTTGGTGTTAAGCCAGGTCACCAATGTACATCTTGTGATTCTAAACTTTGTAAAGAAGGTTCAGAAATATTTGGCAATCTGGAAAATTTAGAACCATCTCTTTCTGATGAAATAAAAGTAGCTCTTGTATACATAGCTGGATATATTACGAAAAATAATAATCAACCCTGTGAATATGAGACCCCTTTTTATTATGAAAAGTATGGAAAATATACTAATTCAACTGACCGTAGATAACTAAAGGTTCTTTCATATCACACTTGTCAGTGGTTATTTTTTGTTTCATCCTTTTCCATAAATTTACTTCTTTGTTTTATCAGTGTCCAAAACAAAAATACATATTTACATTTATTTAAATTTCAGCAGGTATGAGACAAAATGTTATTCTAAGTAAGTTAAAAATAGTTAGCTTAATATTCTTGGAAATTTCATGAAAGTCAAAACGCCTCCAATTCTGACACTCAGTTGCACCATGAGCAGGCCTGGAGTATAATAAATAAGCCATAGAGGTGATGATATCCCGTAAAAAAAGATAAACCAAAGCGATGACCAGGGTGTGAAAGTTTTACTCGTGCAGCCTTGTATGTTTGGTCAATGAATGAGAGTTGTTACATTTATAAGGAAACGGCTACTAATACAAACCGTAAGAACAGATACTACACTTTGATCCAAGGAAGGAAGAAAAGCGTAAGTGGAATTTTGTTTTTTCGGTCAATGAATGCCGAATGTTTCCACATAAGGAAACGCCTAATATTATCATTACATGACTTTGGTCCTTGTTTATAATATGTGTCACCGAAAACTAATCGTAAATGAATATAAATTCTAAAAAGCATTCCTCGGCATAGAATCAGTTTTAAAGAATTTATACATTAGATCATTGCTACTTTATAGGGCGTTCGAACCTTATTGGTCCATTGTCGCCATTAGTAAACTTTACAAATATCTGTAAAGTACGGACGGTGTAAAGAAAACAAAACATAGATACTCGTTATGTATTTGAAAGATCAAACGTGCTTGTCTTCTTTTTCCTTCTTTTTTCTTCTTTTTTCTTTTTGGTTTGTCATGTCATTGTACGTTTGTTGTCTCCATCATGAAAATGAGACAAAAGAACGTCAAAAATATAAATGACAACGGATTGTATTTGTTTTATGGACTAATTCGGTAAAGTATACTTGAGCAAATCAATTAAAGAGACAGAAGCTTCTTGCACCATTAATGCTGCACAATTTACTAATGGAATCTGCGACAATCATTATAGAAAGTAAAAAATAATAATAATAAAAAATTCCTTTTTCATCAGAGTGAGAGCGAAAACGGATGAAATAGCAGAATATACTATATGTATACAATTTATAAACATCAATATATATATATATATATATATATATATATATATAATTAGTCACAGTTATTGGAACACCCTATATCTAAATTGTTGAACCTGTTTGATTTTGGTACCTGCAATTTGTAACAATCCAAGATAGATAGATATGAATTGTGCAAGCTAGCTATCCAAGATAGATAGATAGATCGATACATAGATAGATAGATATTAACAGTCCAAGATAGATAGATAGATAGATCTGAGCAGTCTAAGATAGATAGATAGATAGATAGATAGATAGATAGATATTAACAGTCCAAGATAGATAGATAGATCGATAGATAGATAGATATTAACAGTCCAAGATAGATAGATAGATCGATAGATAGATAGATATTAACAGTCCAAGATAGATAGATAGATCGATAGATAGATAGATAGATATTAACAGTCCAAGATAGATAGATAGATCGATAGATAGATAGATAGATATTAACAGTCCAAGATAGATAGATAGATCGATAGATAGATAGATAGATATTAACAGTCCAAGATAGATAGATAGATCGATAGATAGATAGATAGATAGATATGAACAGTCCAAGATAGATAGATAGGCAGATAGATATGAACTGTCCAAGATAGATAGATAGATAGATAGATATGAACTGTCCAAGATAGATAGATAGATAGATAGATAGGTTTAATATAAATATAAAATTTGTCACTTAGCAGAATGATGTTATTTTCACCATCCCGACTCTAGAGTTTCGTAGACGAACTGTCCAGTAATCGGCCCATCAAATCGTCAGGTGATGCCAGCAAATGACTGATACAAAATTATGCATATTATATTATGTATTATAACATATTTTACGTGATATTTTGATGAAACTACAATATATCTTATATATATAATTAACACATGCCACGTCACACGCACTCGCACACACATACACACATACATATTAATATACCAAAATATACTACACACACACACACACACACATATATATATATATATATGTATATAAATAAAAAGAAAGAACAGTAAGATATATAATCCGGTGTTCTTATAGGTATTTTTATTTTTACAAATAGTGCTCAATGTAAATTACAGAGCATTAATATTATAAATTAATTGATTTAAAATATGTTTTTTTTTTTCGCTACAGTTCTAACCATGTTTCAAAAAACGAAGCTAAAAGCCCTGCATTTAATTTTGTAATTAAATTAAAGACATTAGTTCCATTTCATCCTCAAGCCTTATTGCTGGGTTTTAAAGACACAGCTAAAATCAAATTAGCTGTGTCTTTAAAACCCAGTAATTTTAAAAGTTACTCCAAAATTCGCTTGAGGATGAAATGGAACTAATGTCTTTAATTTAATTGCAAAATTAAATTCGTGGCTTTTAGCTTACATTTTTGAAACATGGTTAGAACTGTGTAGCGGAAAAAACATTTTAAATCAATTTATAATATATATATATATATATTTGTAAAAAACATAACTTACAAATTTTTGAATAAAGCAATTGATATTAATTTTTCTTTTTTTTCTGTTACAGTGTATATAAGTTGACTTTGTGCATGTAATATTGGAACAATAATCCTAAATATGTCTTGGACAACCAAGGAAGACATTTTGCATGGAGGCCTATTTTGCCAACAAATCATACACTGTAGTGCAAGCAAACTCTCGGAGGAAGTTTCAGTGTCATGATGCTCCATCAAAAAGCAGAATTTTTGACTGGGTTCAGAAGTTCAGCGAGTCAGGGCCTGTGCAAAATCTGAACTCTGAAGGTCCGAGGGACACTTATTCTGGTCGGAGGGTGAGTGCTAGAACAGAAAATAAGATTGACGCCTTACGGGTCTCAGTAGGACAGAGCCCAAAGAAATCACTTGGACGACGAATTCGACAGCTGGGTATCTCTCGAGACCCTTTGAGGCATGTTCTTAAATCATATCTTCATTTGTATCCTTGCAACATTCAAATAAAGCAAAATCTTGAGAAAGAAGGACATGGGAAAACGCGTAACTATATGTGAATGGTTTTGTGACATATTTGAAGACAATCCAGACTTTTTGGATCATCTTTGGTTCCCTGATGAAGTGCACGTTCAACTTTCGGGACATGTAAACAGCAAAAACAATGTTTATTGGGGTACAGCCGCACAGAAGGATGTGTTAAAGAGGCCGTTACACGCAACAAAGTGCACCACATGGGTTGCAATTTCTAAACGTGGCCTATTGGTTCGCAGACGAAACAGTGAATACGGAGCGCTATGTGGCAGTGCCGAGGAAGCTTTGAGCATCACTGGAACGACGAAGAGGGGTAGATGGAGATGAACAGTGATTCCAGCAAGACGGGGCCACCCTCCACACATCAAATGACTCCCAATCTTGGATGAGAGAGCGTTTTCTGGAGAGCCTGATCAGCAGGAAGTGTGATGTTGAGTCGACATCGTACTCAGCGGACTTGAACCTCACAGATTTTTATGTGTGGGTGTATCTCAGTGATAACGTGTATCAGAACAACACCCAATCGATTGGTGAACTGAAGGAAGAAATCAACGCAAAAATCATGGAAATCCCCAAAGGGGAACGTTTCCGAGTAATTGACCATTTTGCGCGACGTTTGTATGTTTGCCTCCGACGCCGAGGAGCTTATTTGGAGCATATTTTGGAAAGAACGTGACTTATATGCAAAACATTCAGTTTAACTAAAACTTTGAAGAATGATCGAAAAAAGTCTGAAGTATAAATTAAATAAGCTTCTTGAAATTAACTGGAACTTTTTAGGATTTATTACAATATATTATGGGTCTTGTTTATTTTTGGTCATCCTATATGTAGACAAGGATCAAATACAACTCACACTTTACGAAAAATGTTTGTGATATTGGTATTTGGTAATGTTTTTTTTTTTTTTATAAAACTGATCGCTGGAAAATGGTAGGTTAGGTCTCTTGTTGGGCCCCAGGCGGAAATATATAGAAATCAAAGCAATAATAATAATAATAATAGTAATATTAATAATAATAGTATTAATAAGAAAAATAAAAATAATAATAATAAACATAATAATAATAATAATAATAATAAAATAATAATAATAAAATAATAAGAAGAAGAATACGAATAATAAACATAATAATAATAATAATAAGAATAAAAATAATAATAAAATAATAAACATAATAATAATAATAATAATAAAAAAAATAATAATAATAAAATAATAATAAGAAGAATACGAATAATAAAAATATAATAATAATAATAAGAATAAAATAATAATAAAAAAATAAAATATAATAATAATAAAAAATAAACATAATAATAATAATAATAAAATAATAGGCATAATAACAATAATAATACAAATAATAATTAAAATAATAAACATAATAATAATAATAAAAAATAAACATAATAATAATAAATATGATAAAACATAATAATGATAATAAACATAATAATAAAAATAAAATAATAAACATAATAATAATAAAAATAATAAATATAATAATAATAAAAATAATAATAATAAAAAAGAAAATAATAATAATAATAACAACAACAACAACAACAACAACAACAACAATAATTCTGACCATATCACTGTACGGCCATATCAGATGACCCTATCACTTTGTACGGCCATATTAATTTGTATATCTATCACTTGACAATATCACTTTGCATTTACTTCTGTATTGAAAGATCTATTTTTCATTATGGTTTTGAATACTTTTCTTTATAAATATATTTTCCCGTTTATCAATACTTGTTTAAGGTGTAGGACCCTATCACGTTGAAACCCCGGTTACTGGACGATCAATGATGATATGCAACCTGGTCAGTACTTAAATGGGTGAGTACTTGGAAATACCAAGTGCTGTGAGATTAGATGTGTTAGCGGTTCAGTGGCTCGGAATTATTAATCAGAGAGCCGAGTTGCAATTCTAATTGGCTTTGTTATATTTGCTTACGAACAAGTACCATTGAGAAAGGTATCAATCCACAACTTCTCCTCCTGGCTATGGGTTCATTAGTAAGATATGCATCACTAAATCTTTAACATATAAAAATATATATTTTCTGGCTTTAAATAATTGAAAAGGGTTGATAAACCGTAAAAAGCGAATCAATCAATATTTGTTTAGATTTTTTAAAGTTATCTTTCTTTATTTCGCGCGCCTTCGTATGTCTCGATGCCACATTTGTATGCCTCTGTTAAAACACTTCCCATATTTTTACATTTCTATCCATGTTTGGATAAAATTCGTAGCTGTATTCTTACGCCATTCTTCTTGCTGACAATAATAATATATTTTGCGTTTCTTTCCTTCCCGTTTATCATTTATTGCTTCGTCTCGAAAGTTCAGCTGTTATTTCTTTGCCTACTATCAACATGGCGTCATCTTCGTATCTTAAGGTTTTAAGATTAAGCTCTTTGTACGAAAGTAAAGTAAATTCAGTAAATAGCAATAATTGCATATACTGCATTATTTCATTTTTTACATTATTCGGACTATTGTCCTCATTTTGTCGCCATATTTATCACAACGTTTCGGCCGTTGTACGCTCCGGCCTTCTTCAGGTGGTTGGAATTTAAAACTGAACCCTTTATTTCGCTCACTGGGGCAGACTGTTCTAGTTCCACGTGCCATGTTTGATGGATGTTATCAGTTATCAGTTATCTCCTGTTAATTTCCCTCTGAAAGTTCTCCACTGCCTTAACCGGGTATTGAACTCACACTCTTTGGGTGCTGTCACTGGATCTAACCAACGCATTTATCCACTGTGCCATGTGTCCTTGAGGAAAATTAGTCAGAACCACCTGAAGAAGGCCGAAGCGTACAACGGCCGAAACTTTGTGATAAATATGGCGACAAAGATGAGGACAATAGTCCGAATAATGTAAATAATGTACATAATACCTCATCTCAGAAATATAGACAGATACTGAAAGGCCGAAACGTTGTGATAAATATGGCGACAAAGATGAGGACAATAGTTCGAATAATGTAAATAATGTACATAATACCTCATCTCAGAAATATAGACAGATACTGAAAGGCCGAAACGTTGTAATGAATATGGCGACAAAGATGAGGATAATAGTCCGAATAATGTAAATAATGTACATAATACCTCATCTCAGAAATATAAACAGATACTGAAAGTCCGAAACGTTGTAATGAATATGGCGACAAAGATGAGGACAATAGTCCGAATAATGTAAATAATGTACATAATACCTCATCTCAGAAATATAGACAGATACTGCATTATTTCAGTTAGCAGCTTAATATTTGCTTTTAGCTGTAGGTTATAACATACGTCGACCTAAAAGTACCTCGTTAGGTTATTAGTACTGCAGGGCATTTTAACTCCATTAACACCATGTGGTTTTCAGACATCTCATTTAAAATATTATACATACAGATGCATCCATGCAGACATACACAGACATATTATAAACAGTGTATTTAGCACCGTATTAACAATATATAGGACATATTTCGGCGTTTGAAATAGGTCTATAACCCATATAAGGAAAATTTTGAATTTATGGTCTACTACTATATATATATAGGAGACACGGTGGAGTAATGGATAACGGCTTGGATTGAGGAATCGGAGAGCCGAGTTCGAATTCCAGTCGAATCCATTACCTTCACATATATGCTAATACCTCTTGGGAAAGATATGAATCCTCTTCTTCTCCCTCCAGCTATGGGTAAATAGCAGCTCATACGAGACTGGGTTCTATAGCCTTGGATGGCAACTGGTCTAAGAGAAGGACAACTCTGAATTCAAAACCTGCAGAGGGTCGTTTGGGGACCTTGTGGCACGTAGTGCACCAGGTCTCTGTAATCGGCCCTTCAAAAAATGTGGTTTGTTCTGCACAAAACCTTCACCACTATAATCAAATCTCATGTGCTGGTGTCGGGTTGTCAGTTTCCTAGGAACTGATCAGCTTGACCCTGATACGTCGTATTCGACAGGGGAGTCGAGTGTATATATATATATATATATATATATATATATATATATATAACCTGACGTGCTATACCAATTTAGCTAAAGAGGAGAGTCTGGTTCCCTCGAACATTCATGTCTGCTCGATGCGTATCCAGACGTAAACAAATGACATCACACACTACGAAATGGACAAAGTTCGACAATTATTTTAAGTTATCTTCTGTTTATACGTTATTTTTATAGATACAAATATTTAAGTAAATGCTCTGTTTATGCTAAACAGTATTAAACAACATTTACCGGCCTGAATCTTCGAGAAATTGTCATAGAAAATATTCCTCCTCCGACAGGATTCGAACCTGTATCCTATACAGAATCGTCTTATAGCCTGACGTGCCTTTAACCGATTTGGCCACAGAGGAGCGTTTCGGTTAGCAAGGTCGATTTTACTGTCTTTAAACTTCAATCTTCCATGATTCTCTCACGTACATTCATATCTGCTCATGGCGTATCCAAATGTAAACAAATGGCGTCACACATTATGAAATGGACAAAGTCCGATAATTATTTTAAGAGATATTTATGTATATACATTCTTTTTATAGATACAAATATTTAAGTGAAAAAATTTAACAAATATTTAAGTGAATCCTCTGTTTATACTAAACAGTATTAAACAACATTTACCGGCCTGAATGTCCGAGAAATTTTCACAGAAAATATTCGTCCTCCATAAAAATTTCTCGGACATTCACGCCGGTAAATGTTGTTTAATACTGTTTAGTATAAACAGAGCATTGACTTAAGTATTTGTATCTATAAAAATGAATGTATATACATAAAAAATGTCTTAAAATAATTGTCAGTCTTATATAGAATCTGTAAACGGGGATTGAATAAGACTGACGAAGGTTTTGTCGCTTGAAATAGGCCTATATTCCTATATGAGGTAATTTTGGATTTTATGGTTTACTATTAATTATTTGCTCTGTATAATAAATACACTGATACCTTTTCGTGGATCAGTTTTAATATTTTGTATTACTAGGATCCACTTGGATTATATGCCAACGGATTTATTATTTTTAGTATATATATGCTTTTGGATTTAATTGTGTGATGGATTGGGGCTGTTTTTACGACCCTAATGAAAAAAAAAATAAAACATCATGAAATTTTACTGTTTGTGCCTTTTATAATAATAATTATTGCTATGTTTCTGACATAGATCTGTCCCTGGATTTATATCCTTTTGGAAATATCTATATTGTTCACTAATATTATCATTATATATATATATATATATATATATATATTTAAAAATATGATTCCAACACGCTACATAAGAGTTCTCATGTTTCAAAACAAGAGCCGAAAACTTCAATATAATTATTTGAATTAAATTGAATTAATGTAAGCACTGTTCCATCTTCAAGCGAAATTTTTTTTGGAATAACTTATTACTGAAATTTACGTGTTTTAATAGCATATTCATTATTGAAATCAAAATGTCTATGGTAACGGCTAGAGCGATTGTTTAAATAAACAGGGGTGTAAGGTGTTAATAATTTGTATCAGTATAAAGTTGCATACACAGACGTCTGACTTGACATCTGTGAATGTAACATAATTTGTATCAGTATAAAGTTACATTCACAGATGTCTGATTCTAATGGAATAAATTATGACTCTGGAATATTAGTGTTTAAGCCTTTTTATTATATATATATATATATATATATATAAGGTGACCAAAAAAAAAACGGGAACTTCTTAACAATCCAATAAAACCAAGAGTGATGGAAGAAGAATATTTTATTCATAGTAATTGAAACCTTAAAACATGCCATTTAAGAAACAATGATGGAATTTTCATTTTTTTTAAATTACGTCCTGTAGATGGCGTCCTCCTGTACGAATGCATTCTTGAAATCTGCTGTTGAGATTCCTCATTGACTGCTGCAACATCTCAGCTGGGATACTGTGAATTTCATCTTGAATTCTAAATGGCGAAATGTTTACTTGCTCAAGGTCACTGTCTCGCAGTGTTGCCACTTGCACATGTCTGGCAATACACACTTCAAAAATTCCCATGTTATTTTGGGGCCACCCTGTATATATCATAATTTATCCAGTCTAGAACAAGAATCCTCAACAGAATGTAGAAAGCACTAGACAGCCATTTCATCTTTTGGGGGACTCATCAGCAGCGGGCGTTCAGTATCGAGAATCAAAACCGTACCATTGCGTTGTATCGTCTGCTTCAGTGAAAATAGAAAACTTCTTGATTTTTAAAATGTTTTATTTCTAGCCTCTTACTTCCTTAAGTAATGACCCGTATTCAATGTTGTGCTTCTATTGCAGTATTTGAGTTAGCTTGTTAAGCACAAATATTTAACGAAACAACAGAGGAATATCCACTCGCCAGGAACTTAAATATTATGATTCATCAAAAATATCTAATTAGCAAAACCGTGACATTTTTAAAGGAATTTATTGTTCTTCATGTTACGCCTATGCCTATCCTGCAGTCAATACAGCAAAATACTTTTCAACGCTTCTTCCTGGACAGATTCCGAGTCCTGTTTTAAACTATCGATGCACGTGACAGGATTTTCACCAGGCTTTCTCTCTCCGGGCTGAGAGTACCATTGGACCAACTTTCACAAGTCCTCTTCGGGATGTCATGCACAATATCCTGATATATTTTCCATAAAGCATCGTAAACGTAAAGGTGAAAGCTAAGTAAAGAAAAAAAATAGAGCGCTGAAAGTTTTCCTTAAAAATAACGAGGTAAATTTGTTCACTTAAATCTAAATAATTTCACTTCTCTCCTTCCGTAGAATAAATTATCCTCACGTAAGCTTATCATACGTCATGACAATGTCTTTCGTCACCTGTCAAGTGGTGCGTAAGTTTATGACCTGCTTTGTTTTATTTTCAATCTTTTCGGCGCAGAAACTAAGTTAAGCTTGTTTCAAAATATTTTAAATAAACATTATAATTTCTTTCTTAAAATAAGTTTAAAAAAAATTATAATTGATTTTTAAAAGAAGTTAAAACTGAGATTTTCATTTTTTTTAATGGAAAAAATGCTGACATGATTGATTATCTGTCAATTTATCTGACTCAAAAAAAAACAAGATTTTTAACGAAAATTTTGGACGTGCTAGTAACGATTAAAAAATGTAAAAAAAATACCCCCAAATTACTTTGATCTTTCCTCTTAGTAATGATATAAATATTTAGACGATAAAGTTTTGTTTTCGTCAAGTTTTGCGTCTTTTTCGTCATGCTATGCTCTTTTTTAGCGATTTCATGAAGGTACCTACTATTTACATTGTTCGGACTGTTGGCCTCTTCTCCGTTTGCCATATTCACGACGTTTTCCGGCCTTCTTCAGGTGATTAGAACAATTTACACCGATGGACAAAGTAAAGGGCTCGGTTCAAAATTCCAGTCACCTGAAGAAGGCCGGAGCGTACAACGGCCTTAACGTCATGAATATGGCAACGAAGAAGAGGACCATTGTTTGAACAATGCATTATTTTTTTACAAAATAATTTTGCAAAATCAAACGAGAAGTATAAACTTATTTCTCCTTACAAGAAATGAGATTAATCACAGCAATTGTCTTTTCATTTTTTTTTCGACAATGCCATGACTATAATTTTAATATAAAATGTATTCTTGGAAATTTTGCTATAAAAAATGTATTTGATGTATATTTTTGCTATAAAAAATATATTGTTGGACACGTTTGTTATAAAACTGTATTGTTGGTCATTTGATATGAAAAAATAGTGTTTTCAATTTACTATGAAAATTTATTGTTAGTCATTTTGCCATAAAAATGTATTTTGGCTCTTTTTCCGATAAAATATATTTTTCGTCATTTTCCTTTTGAAATATTGATTATTTATAAACATGCAAAGCTCGTCATTTTAATTTAAGAGTATATAGTCATACTTTTCTTGTATTTTGCTTTGTTTTTTTTGTTTGGAGGTTTTCAATATTTTCGTATAGCTAGGACCCTAACACTCTGGGCTAGGGTGAACCTGAGAATAAGAGCAATTAAGAGGTTTGTCCACCCTCCTCAAAAACCTCCTATCACTAGTTCTCGTCTCCTTTCATCATATTATAATTCTACTTGTTCCTTACTTAGCCCAGCCGACACCGAATAAATAATGAATTATTCCGTTTTGAACACGAGCTAAAACAGAAAAAGAGAAATCAGATACACTGTTTTCATAGATAGATAGATAGATAGGTAATGAACAGAGATAGATAGATAGATAGATAGATAGATAGATAGATAAAGAAGAGGCATAGATAGATAGATAGATAATGAACAGGCGTAGATAGATAGATAGATAGAGATACAGGGGAAGAGAATAAAAAAGAAATAAATTAAAATGGAATATATATATTTAATATTTTCATCTGTATCCTCTTATTTCATTAAATAATAATCTTCATTCATTCTTATGATTGTGTTGTGATGAAATAACCTGACTTCCCCATTCACCATAAATGGACGTTCCGGTGGCCGATAAAGTTCGACCACAGTAAACAGAGGAGGCTCAACAGAGCGACAACAGTCAACAGGTGGCCACGAGTCTGATCTTCCTTTCACACTCGTAGCAGTTTTTGGCTGGTTTCTGGTTATTTTTTGGACTTTTGCGGACAACTCGACCTTTTTTTTGTGTGTGATTTTACCTGTTACCCTTTGGAACTGCATTTTGTTTAAAGTTTGTTTATTTTATTTGTATATTTACGACCTTATTGTAAAAGTTTTTGATTTTTTCTTTCTACACTCCATTTTTTTCACCCTCCCCCTTTAATTTTTTCTCTTTATTCTGTTTATTCTAGTTTTCCTATTTTAATTTTTACTCCCTTTAATTTTTACTCGTTTTCCTTTTAATCTAATTTGCTTTTTTGAATTTCGTTTTTTCTCCTGTAATTTCTGCAGTTTTTTCTTCTCATTTCTACCCCTTTTAATTCTAGTTTTTCGTGTTAATTGTCATTTTCTTTATTTTCGTCCTGTTCGTTATTCTGTGTTTTGCTGTAATTTCTTATTAATTTATTTACTTGTTTTCATCCTTTTAATTTTTACGTGTTTTTTGCTTGTAATCGTTTTAATCTATTTTCTTTTGTTTATTGGTTCGACTCGCTTAGGGTCGGCCATTTTTATTTTTTGTGTCTAGCTTCGTCTGTGTTAGTTACGTATTTTTTTTTTGTTTATTGACGTCGGCCATTTTGGATATTTGTAATTAGCTTTGTGTTATTGTTTCGTAATTTTTTGTTGACGTCGGCCATTTTGATTTTTTTTAGCTTCGGCTTTTGTCGAAGTATTTTCTGTTTTTTTTTTTTTTTTTTTGTCTATTACGTGTTTGTCTTTTCGCCTTTAGGCGATATTTGTATTTTATTATACGTTTAGGTGAACCGTCTAATTGTTTTTTTGGTGTCCATAATTATTTTATTTTGTTGAGTTTATTTTTTTCCTCTCGCCCATATATTTATTTCCCATTTCCCCACCCTCCCCATTCCCCCACCCTCCCCATTCTCCCCTTTTTAAATATGGATAAGAAGGAAAAAAAGTACCTTCTTTTTTAATTGTAAAAAAGAAAATTAAAAATGCTTCTTTTAAAAGTATAAGAAAACATTTATTTAACCCTAAGAAGGACCCCCCCGATAAAGACAATAAGGAGGAATATCCTGACCTCCCAAGTGTTCCCACAAACGAGGAAATTGTGGAGACATTGAAAAAAGCCTCCAAAAATATGGAAGCTGAAAAAAGTGAAAATTCTGACAAAGAATCGGACAACACAAAAACTAATGCAGAGGCCGGGGAATCGCCCTCTTGTTGGAAGTCCCCTCCTAAATGCATAATCAATTTAGTGGAGTTCTTGGAGCGTGCCAAGAGTTACGCCCACCTTGTTGTTGAAGGTGGTCTTTTGGAAGACCCCCAAGTATTAAAGAGAATTGATAAAAGAATAGTGTCAGTTTTCGTCGTGGACAAGCGTACGCGCAAAATTTGTCGCTCGAAGAAAAACACAGTGTTGAAAGCACTAGAATCCTTCGGGTTCAAGCCCCTTAGAATAGTTAAGGGTGCTAAATTTTTCATGTGGGACGTACTGTTGCCCACACCAGAAGATTGCGTCGCCGCGGCTAGCCGCGAACTAATCAATAACGACTTGATACTGCGTACGGAGTACGAGGTCCCTCCTCAGGTTATCGGGGAACATCTGGCCGCTTTCTTCTCCCAGTATGGCGAGATTCTGGGAGTTTCCTGTGATAGCCTGAATGGGGGGGGTGGAGCTTTGATATCATGTTGGACGAGAAGGCCTTCCGCTCCATCCCCAACTGTCTGGATGTTGGCGCTTTGAAGTTACCGGTCATAGTGACGGGTCGAAGACCGGTATGCTGGAGGTGTGGAGGACTGGTCATCTCTCCTCCTCCTGCCCAGAGAAGAAGGCCTCTGGAAGTCAAGCGCCAGTTACACAAGATCCCCCTCTGACCGCGTCTCAAAATTCCACCTCGCCTGTAATGGGCGTACCAGCCTCCGGGACCGGGTCGGATAATCCTCCGGTCGGCGCGTCACCTAAAGCCACATTCCCCAAAGAGCCTTCGCCCGCTGCCGGTGCAGTTGTGGAGAAGGGGAGGGGAATGGCTGGTTGCTGGTAAGCCAGAGGGAAGCGCCGGACAGCGGGTCCTCAGTCCCTGAAGCCCCAAGGAAGAAGGGCACTCACAGTCCCACTCCCACTAGCAACGTTAAGGGCGATGCTCCGGCCTCAAATCTAACGTTCAAGGAAATGCAAAAAAGTTCGACCCCGGATACGAAAAGTCTGAAAAGTTAAAAGCACTTAAAAACAACTGGATTCAAAAAAGGAAAGATCCAATCCTTCATCGTCTCCTGCTAGTCCCTCCCTTCACCAAAGAAACAACCCCCACCTTCACCCATTTCACCATCCAAAGCCAAAACCCACAGCAGAGATCCCAGCCCCTATAGACACAGGTCATTTCACACCCCTATGAATACTCCCACTCCTTCTCCCGTTAAACAAAAATCTACCCCCCTTCATACCCCCAAGCAATCACCGGCAAAAAATGCCGAAATGCCTCCTCCTGCTACAAAGCGGCATAGAAGCCCCACTAAAGAGGAAAGGAAAGATAGGAAAAAAAAAGTTCCTTTACAACACTGGCGAGGAGGTGTGCCGGATTTCCCCAGCACAGGCAGAGAGAGCCAAAGATTATGGCAACAGGGTGAAAGACTTAAAAATATCTGCTCTCTATCAAACAGTTTGGAGACAAAATATTGAGGATCCAAATAACTTCCCAAATGCCCAGAGGGTCCTGACTGTTATTAGGTCAGGACCTGCGGCCAA
Organism: Acanthosepion pharaonis; assembly: GCA_903632075.3. NCBI lineage: Eukaryota > Metazoa > Mollusca > Cephalopoda > Sepiida > Sepiidae > Acanthosepion > Acanthosepion pharaonis. The sequence goes on along the minus strand of CAHIKZ030004897.1, from coordinate 2,020,928 downwards.
TCAAACCTGGGCGATGGTAGAAGAAGCAGTGAACACATGCAAGATGGCTTTCTACCCATCGCCATCGTGGATAATGAAAAATTAAAAAAGTTACAACAGTTCTGTTCAGGGAGGGTCCCCATTTTAGTTCACCCATCCCTATATAGAGCTCTCAAATTGACCTTCCCTGGGATATCGGCGGTATCTCCCAAGACGGCTCCATCAAGAATGAGATGGGCCATGGGTCTATGGGAGAGGCTGTCGGTATCCTTACCCCGGCCATGTTTAATCCTGGTAAACAACCCTAATCGGACTTTCTCATGGCTCTCTGGTTAGCTACTTTAAATGTGCGGGGCCTGAGGTCCGAGTCTCGCAGGGCGAGGCTCTCTCGTGACCTTCAGCGCCTCGGGGTGAATGTTTGTTGTGTGCAAGAGACCCGGTTTTCTTCTCATGACTATGAGGATATACTGTCTAAGGGGTTCGCCCTTTATTCAGCATGTTTTGATGGTCGTTCGAGGGGTGTCTCTTGGCTAGTGAGCAAGTCTTTGAAGGCTGCATGTTCCCTTGTCTTCGCAGATCCGGCGGGCAGGCTTTGTGTGCTGGATGTTACTATAAAGGATAAGGCTTTACGTCTCATTGGGGTTTATGCGCCCAATTGTCATGCTGAGCGGCCTGCTTTGTTTCGGCAGATCGAGCCGTTTTGACGACTTCTCGTCGGGTAGTCTTAGCGGGGGATTGGAATGCCGTCCTTGACCCTGAGATAGATCGCATAGGTAAAAACCGGGTACTAAAAATCCTGATGTGAAGGCATTTCGGGACTTTATCGGCAGGTTTGATCTTGTCGATAAGTACCGGAATGAGCACCCTCAGGAGGTAGACTGGACTTGGACAACTAGTGGCAACTCGGATCCTGGCTCGCTTGCGAGCTACCTGACCGAGTGTTAGTTAGAGAGTCGATGTAGGGCTCTTAGAGTGTCCAAGTTTCCACTATATAGTTTATACGGATCATAGGCTTGTCCGGGTCCGTGTAAACTTAGATAAGCCTAAGGTTAGAATGGCTGGTTACTGGAAATTTAACTGTTCATTATTTGGTGAGCAGGATTTCCGGGACCAGCTGCTACTAATGATTCAGAGGGAATTGACGGGGGCGGTTGTGGGTAACGCCTGGTGGGGGAAAATTAAAATAAAAAATTAGAACGTTTGCTGCCGATTTTAGTCGTCGACTCAATCTAGATAGATTAGCGGCGCAAACGGCTTTAGAAGATAAAGTTGATCGGGCCGTGAAATCCCGTGTTAGTGGGGACATAGTCTTAGCTAAGGCAGAGTTGGCCTCCTTGCTTATCAAGAAGGATCAAGCTCTGGTAGTTAGGGCTAGGCTAAAAAGAATGTCTTCTGAGGCGACGAATATGGCCGCAGAATTGCGTGCAGAGGAAAATCGGAACGCGGATAAGCGACATATAGCGTGCGTCACATTGCCGGATAAGCGGACCGTGACTACAAGCGCGGGCATATGCGAGGCCTTTCGGCTTTACTTTCAGGATCTTTTCACCAGGGAGCCCGGTCTGAGCTCGGCTCAGTTCGACGCCTATTTGGCTGACTTTCCCTGCCTTGAGGCAGCTGAAGCGGCTAGGTGCGAGGGTCCCATAACAGAGTCGGAAATCTGGGATGCGCTGAAGCAGGTTGGCCTGGATAAGTCTCCGGGACTAGATGGACTTCCCTACGAAGTGTACTTGAGGCTGTCGCCCATTTTGTTCCTTTGCTGCAGCTGATTTACAACCACTGGATGAGGCAGGGGTCTTTACCCCGACGCTTCACCAGGGTGTGATCAACTTGCTGGACAAGAATGGTGGGGATGGGTTAGGGAACTTTCGCCCTTTGACGATGTTAAATACTGACTTAAAGATTTTGGCGAAGATCTTAGCCAACCGTTTGCAGCTTGTCCTGTCTCGTCTGATTGGCCCCGAACAGACTTGTGCTGTGAAGGGCAGGACGATTCAGGATAACCTTCATATGGTACGCTTGATCTTAGAACAAGTCGACAGTGAAGCCGCGCTGATCAATTTAGATCAGTCCAAGGCCTTCGATAGGGTTGACCATCGGTTTCTGGAGGCTGTCCTGTCGGCGGCCGGTTTCGGAGCCGACTTTCGCCCTGGATCCGACTCTTGTATGCGACCCCGGTGCGCTGGTGGAAGTGAATGGGGTAAGGTCGGAGCCTTTTGTATTGTCTCGCTCCATTCGTCAAGGTTGTCCGCTATCGCCCTTGCTTTACGTTCTTGCGTTGGAACCATTCCTTCGCAAGTTAAAGGCGAATCCGGTCCTGCGCGGAATTACCCTGCCTGGCGCTACCACCTCGGCCAGGTATTCTGCCTATGCTGACGACGTTTCGGCTCTTGTGTCGAGCAGAGCCGAGATTAACGAAGTCAGCAAAGAAATAAGTGGGTATGAGATGGTGGCAGGGGTTAAGATCAACCGTGATAAGTCTGTGGGCTTGCGGTTGGGTGCGTGGAAGGGAGTTTCTCTTCCCGGACCTTTCCTCTGGACGGATGGGCCGATCAAGATACTCGGCGTCTGGTTCGGTCCTGATCTCCAGTTGAAATGAACTGGTCGGAGGTACAAGGGAAGGCCGAGATCGCGGTTAATCTGTGGTCTCGAGGAGACTTTCCCTGAAGGGAAGGGCGGAAGTATGTGTTTCACACATCTATCCGATCCTCCTCTACCGACTCTCTGTGCTTCCACTCCCGTATGCCCGACTAATGTCATTAGTCAGGACCTTGTTCTCTTTCTTGTGGAGAGGCAAGGCCCCTTTGGTATCTCGCGATGTTCGTTGCCTCCATCCCTCTGAGGGCGGTCTGGGGATGCCTAGCATTGAGATCCGTCAATATATGCTTCCGCATTACCTTTTTAGACCGAATGTGTCGGGGTCGAATGAGGAGGGTGCCTTTTGAAAAGAAGACGTCCAGAAACATTTTCCGTCCCTGAAAAGTGTGCACTCGTGCGAACAAGAGGCCGGCCGTACACCACGTGCCGAGTGCTCTTTATCGTGAATGTTGTCGCGCTCTGAAGCTCCTCTTACGGGCTTCGGATGGTCTCTCCAACGCCCAGGCGTTGTCTCGCAAGGCATTATATCAAGTTTTAGTTAGGGGTCCGTACAAGATGATCTGATTGGCGAGCTCGGTCTTACGAAGCAGGAGGCTCGCTCGATATGGCCTTTGGGCGCCCGGGTTGAAATGTCTCAATAACGATGAGGCATCACTCACCTGGCTGGTGATTCGTGAAGCCCTCTGGGTCGGCAAGAGACTTTGTTCAGCAGGCTTGGAGAAATATCCAAACTGTCGTCGCTGTACGGGGAAGTCGAGACTATTGGTCACGCCTTCTTTCAGTGCAGGGCGGTAGTGCCGTTGCAAGTTTGTTGAAGGCCTCATGGTTCGCATGCTGCACGGAAAGTTTTTTGTCCTGGAAGCCAGTTCTGTTTGTAGCAATGTGGTGCCGCAGATGACGAAGGCTGAACACTATGTGTTCTGTTGCTTACTAGGGGTTATGAGAGTCGTGATTTGGACGACGCGTCAGAAGGGATTTCCATGAGGGCGAGAAGTTCACTTCTTCCCAACTGATCTTGTTCTTTAAGCATCAGCTTAAAGTCAAGATCAGGACGGAAAGGCGGCGGCTCACCTCATCGGAATTCAGCAAAAGGTGGGTGATTCTTGCGCGAATGTGCCGAGTAAAAGGGGTTGACCTTGAGTGGCATTTGGATGCCGGTTAGGCATTAAGGATATTGTTTTCCTGGGTTGAACATAGGCAACCCATCCCGGAGTTAGATTAGATTAGGTTTTTGTATTTTTTCTTTTAGTTTTTCTATTCTGGTAAACTTAGCTAGGGTGTATTTGCTCATTGGTTCCTTTTATTTCTGTCCCCATTTTCTTTCCTTTAGTTTAACTCCCCATCCCTCCCTCGTTTTAGGTGGTCAGTGATGTCAGTTCTCTGGTAGATGCGGGGCGCTTTTCGTTTTCGTGCGTGTGTTTTTCGTATTTGTTGTTGTGTATGAATGAGTGTGTGCCTGTGTGAATGCTTGGGATGAATGAGTGTGGCTTTATTTTTTCATAAGTCCCGCATCGATTTCGTCCGGTTAACTGATATTTCTGCCACATTCAATAGTTTGTGGGGGGTTTTATTACTAACACTAATTTTATTTGGTTTCTTGTAAATATTATTTTGTCATTTTGTATATATTTCATTGGGGATCTTTTTTTAGAATTTGTTGTTTTTTATGCCCCTCCCCCACAGACAATATTTGTTCATAAGGGGATTATTTAGGTTTTTTTCATGGAGTCAAAGAGGCATTTTGGTGTATGTAGTAAGGAAGGTATGGTTAAATGTGTTGTTTTGGTGAAAGGAATATTGTTCAGTATGATAGGGTCAGTGGATGTGGCTAGCTAAGTTTTAATCTAAGACAAGTGATGACCGTTCTTTACCCCAACCCCTTTTCGGCCTTTTTGAACACATTTGTACCTTAGTACAATAAATAATGTCAACAGAGCGACAACAAAGGTTTCGTTGACTACACCATTGAGTTAGCTTACTCCTACTCTGTCTCTGTATTTTGACATTCCTACATCCGATTAAAAAATTATTATTGAAACCAACACTCAGGTTTACTTTGTTATTATATCTTTTTGCGAGATATAACGACTGGCGACGAGGATTGTAAACGTTGGCGAAAAAAAATTAAATATATATATAATATATATTTATATATATAACTATAACATATGGCGATCGAAGGATTGTGCAACGAACTTATTTGAAAAAAAAAAAAAATATATATATATATATATATACGCTGATTAGGATTTCGAAAACGGAGTCACAAGTCAAAAGGAAACTTTTTGAAAAGTAAGAATTTTTACTGTTAAATTGTGATTTGAAAAATATATATTGAACCGCGACTCAAAAACGAGCCGGTCTAATAATTGATTATTCAAGTAAAAATTACGGGTTGTAAAAAATATTACGGCTGTAAATTGTTTGTGGAGAGTTTAACGTCAAAAAAAAAAAATTTTTTTTGTTTTGCCGAATTCTAAAAAAGTCAGGATGGAGCAATTAGTCGAAATGACTAAAATGCTGTGTACAAGCTTACAAACAACAACAACAGTATCAAGAGTTACAACAACAGCAACAAAAACAGCACCAAGACTTACAACAACAAATATTGCAACAGCAAAAAAGTCTCGAAAAAGTTTTGGAACAGGCGACTGGAGAAAGGAAAAATACTGTTTTTTCTGCCGAAGGAATAACAAATTCATTATCCGAATTTATTTATGATCCTGATTCGGGCATTACATTTAGCGTACTTAAACGTTTCGAAACTATATTTATCAAGAGATGTCAACATTGGTCGGATGAGGAACGAGTAACATTACTAGTCCAGAAACTAGGGACAAACGAGAATAGGAAGTACTCAAACTTGATACTGCCCAGAAAGCCAGAAGTAGTTTCGTTTGAAGAAACTATAAGTATTCTGTCAAAAATATTTGATGAAAGGAATAGTCTGTTCCACACGCGATACAGATGCCTAAACATCGTTAAAGCAGATAACGAGGATTTTGTGACATACGCGGGAACAGTGAACTCTCTGGTTGAACAATTCAAGTTAAAAGAAATAACCAAAGATGTATTCAAGTGCCTAATTTTTCTTCAAGGACTAACTGATCCTAAATATAAAGAAATTAGGTCGAGAATATTAGTAATGGTCGAGCAAGACTCGAAAATAACATTACAAAGGGTGACTGAAGAATGCCAACGTCTCATAAACGTAAAAAGGGATAATATTCAAATTGAGGAGAAAAGTGTTGCTAATGTTCGACACGTAAAAACACGAAAAACTCCAAAAGCCAAAAAGATAGAAAAATGTGAGACGTGTGGAAAAAAAACCATACCAAAGACACGTGTTGGTACAAAAATAAATTCTGCCAATCGTGCGGAAATAAAAAATCATACCAAATATACGGTTTGTCGGAAAAAAGGGCAAAATATACAAGATGTAAGAAAAGGAAATTATCAGAAAAGCCTGGTATTATCAGAAAAATAGAAAGGTAAAATAGATGTACGTATAAATAATCATAAAATTACTTTCCTACTGGATTCTGGTTCAGACATAAGCATCATTGACGAACAAACTTGGAAAAAAATTGAAGACCTAAATTATCTGAAACCAAAAAAACCGCTAGAGGGGTTTCAGGAAAGAAATTAAACTTTAAGGGAGAATTAAAGTGCAATATTTCGTTATGTGGCAAGACTGCAAAACGAAAGTGTATGTAGTCCAAGGGATTAATTCATGTCTTTTGGAATAGACTGATAGTACTTTTTGATTTATTTGAACTCCCGATTAACTCATTTTGCAATGTAATAAACAGTGCCGAAAAACAAAAAATATTAAAAATGAAAATTCATAAATGAATTAAAAGAATATCCCAGAGTTTTTTCTGAGGGATTGGGTTTATTTACTAAAACGGAAGTCAAATTTGAACTCAAGGAAAATGTGAAACCAATTTTTAAACCTAAGAGAAACGTCCCGTTTTCCTCCTTAGACACAATTAATAAGGAATTAGAAAGACTTGAAAAAATGGGAGTGATATCTAAGGTTGAACATTCAGATTGGGCCTCACCCACAGTTTATGTTAAAAAGAAAAATGGAAAAATAAGAGTGTGCGCAGATTTTTCAACTGGATTAAATGATTGCCTTAAAAATCACAGTTATCCACTACCTTCACCAGAAGATATTTTTTCAAAATTGAATGGGGGGAAGATTTTTCAAAATCGACCTGTCTGACGCATACTTGCAGATTAAAGTGAGTGACGAATGCTCAAAATATTTGTGTATAAATACACATAAAGGTATTTATAAGCTAAATAGGCTGCCTTTCGGTTTAAAAAAAAAAAAAAGTCGCCCCAGCTTTGTTTCAACAGGTGATGGACACTATGCTGGCAGGCCTTGAGTTTGGTACCGCCTATTTAGATGACATTCTAGTCAAAAGTAAAAATGTTCAAGAACATAAAACGCACATCAAAGCGATATTCAAAAGACTAGAAGATTTTGGTTTCAAATTGAGCCACGAGAAATGTAAATTCTTCATGGAAAGAATTACGTATCTCGGACAAGTAATAGACAGTGAAGGCAGGAAACCGGACCCACAGAGGGCCGATGCAATTAAAAACATGCCTGCACCCGACACAGTTGCGAAATTACAATAGTTTCTGGGGTTGGCACAATATTATGCAATATACATACCTAAAATGTATGATTTAAGAGCCCCCGTCAACGAATTGTTAAAAAAAGACAAAAAATGGTTTTGGTCAAAAGAGTGCGAGACGGCTTTTCAGAAAATAAAAAAATGCCTACTCTCAGATCTCGCTTTAGCACATTATGATCCTGAGAAAGAGATCATTCTAGCAACTGACGCAAGTTTATACGGAGTGGGTGCTGCACTGCTACACAAATATGAAGATGGGACTACTAAACCTATCGCGCACGCGTCGAGGACTCTTCTTCCGGCTAAAAAAATTATAGCCAGATCGAGAAAGAGGCTTTGTCGATTGTGTTCGGGGTTAAAAAATACCACCGATTTTTACATGGTAGATCATTTGTACTGCAAACGGATCATAAACCGTTACTTTCAATATTTGGAAGTAAAAAGGCATTTCTACGCATACAGCTAATCGCTTACGGCGATGGGGTGTAACCCTGCTTAATTACCATTTTAGGATGGAATACGTCAAATCTAAAGAACATGGGCATGCGGATGGATTGTCAAGGCTGATTCCAAAAAATGAAAATGTTAGAAGAGACGGTTATAGCAGCATTAACTGAGGAAAAGAAATCTCAGGTCTCTTATTGAATACAATCAGGAATTGCCAGTAACATTGGACAAAATAAAAAAAAAGCGGAAAAAGATCACTATATTGTGAAATTAAAAAACAGACAAATGGAACAAAAGACAGAAAAAGGAACTCAGATTTCACCTTTTTCAATTTGCGACAAAACGTTGATGTACGCAGATAGAATTGTTATACCTCAATCTCTACGGACAGATATACTGAAAGAATTTCATACCGGTCATCCTGGAATGTCCCGGATGAAATCACTCATGCGTAGTTACGTATACTGGCCGGGAATGGACAAGGATATTGAAGATTTTGTAAGACTATGTAGAGGTTGTCAATTGGCTGCAAGGGCACCTCCGGTCAAAATGAATCCTTGGCCTAAAACGGATTTGCCGTGGGCACGTCTACATATAGACTATGCTGGACCAATTAATGGACACTATTATTTGATATTGGTGGACTCTTTATCGAAATGGCCTGAAGTAGTCAAGTGCAAGCATCCTACATCTAGGAACACCATCAGTGCATTGGATGAAATTTTCAGTCGTTTCAGGGTTCCCAGAACATTGGTGAGCGACAATGGTACGGCGTTCACAAGTATGGAATTTAAGGATTTCTGTACCGCCTTAGACATTGAACACATAACTACACCAGTGTGCCATCCCAGGTCGAACAGTCAAGCCGAGAAATTTGTCGACACTTTTAAACGTGCTTTACGTAAAAATAAAGGTATGGACACGGAAGAAAGAACTATTCAAAAGTTTTTAGCAATCTATAGGGTAACTCCTAATGAGAACAATAATGCGAAAATGTCACCGGCGGAAATTATGTTCGCAAGAAAAATTAGATCAATTTTCGATAGATTGTTACCCTATCAAAACAAAAAAGTTGCTAAAAAAGACGAAAAAGTCAATATAAAAAAATACACTTCCAGGAGACAGTTTTTTTTTAAAAACTTTAAAAGTGGAAAAAGCTTTTGGATGGATGGCATAATCCAGAAAAGGATTGGTAAAGTGGTCTGCATGATTAAAAGTAAAAATTTATGTAAAAGACACATCAATCAGATTAGACCACGATATGGTGAAAAAATGAAAAAGAAGAAATTCCGATGGAAGTGTTATGCGATGCTTTTAACATGACACTACCCAATAGTGTATTTGAACCTGTATCGCATGAAACAGCCTTGCGGGCTGAAAAGCGGAAATTATCTTCGCCAAAAAAGGATCAAATTGTGACGACTGAAAGAAGGAGCACACGGGAAAAGAAAACCAGTGGAGCGTTTTAGTCCGGATCCAAAAAGAAGACGATTTAGAAGCAGAAATTTTCAAAAGGAAGAATTTCAGCTTCGGGGGAGGTGTTGTGATGAAATAACCCAACTTCCCCATTCACCATAAATGGACGTTCCGGTGGCCGATAAAGTTCGACCACAGTAAACAGAGGAGGTTCAACAGAGCGACAACAAAGGTCTTCGTTGACTACACCATTCGGTTAGCTTACTCCTGGCTCTGTCTCTGTATTTTGACATTCCTACATTCCGATATAAAGTATTATTGTTTAAACCACCACTCGGGTTTACTTTGTTATTATATCTTTTTGCGAGATATAACGACTGGCGACGAGATATAACAGATTGTTATTGCAATATTTGGTTAATGTTGTTAAGTTCAAACAGAGCAGCCGATATTGAGGAAAAAACCGACTGTTCAGGTTGGAGGAGTAAGGTACTTACCTGGATTGTCTTTCTGGTCGGCTAAAAGCTGTTACCTTCTTTTTACCATTTTTTTTTTTATAGTTACAAGGTCTCGTGACTTGTTATCACGTGATCATTGAAATGTTTTTCCTCTTTTTTTTTAACCTTTTCTTATACTACGCAAGTTATCTAACGGAGAAGCTACGTCGCGGAAGTAGATATTTTGTTCGCAACTTAAGGGAAGTAGCTTTGCTCATTTCTCCAGCCTCCACAGTCACTGATTTTTTTTTTTCTTGTTTAACGTCTGCTTCAGTTAAATGGAAAACTTCTCAGTTTGGAATCGTTTTATTTATATCCACTTACTTCTTTAAATAATGACCTGTATTCATCATTGTGGTTGTTATTGTAATATTTCGTTAAAGTTATTATTAAGCTCAAATACTTAAAAAGGAATTTTCACAAGTATTTTATACTCATACAATTCGTATATAAGCTTTGATAACTTTAAAATTATGATACATCAGAATCTTCAAATAGCAAAACCGTGAAAAATTTCCCGGGTACTATGATTTAAATATTCTAGGCACGTAGCCGAGGGGTTAGAACGTTCGCATTCGGATCATAAGACCCGGGTTCGAATATCACCATGGTGGATTTGTCAGAAAAGAGACTTCCTGATGTTACTGGAATGGAGGGGTCGATCCCAGCTTGCCGCAACTTTGAAAAGTGCCTGTAAATTATACCACGTGTTGACCCAAGCCTTGTGAGTGAAATTGGGTATGCGTAACCTTTGGGGGGGGCGTCGATAGCTGTGCTAGCACGAAGTCATAAGTCATCGTGATCGAGAGCTTGAGCTCGCTGGCCTTGTTCACATTGTTGATGATGCTTGATAAGGTCCGCTCAGAATAGTAGCAGTAGAAACAAGAGAAGTCGCCTGCAACAGTCTCAAAAACGAATGACCAGCTGCTATTATTACTCGATTCATTTTTGGTTTGAACTTTGTTCGATGTAATATCAGTCCTCCTCTATGACAGTGAATGTTAGACAATCTACTCTCAGATTAAAAAGAGACTCGTATTAACAGAAATGTGGCTCTGCAGAAGGCTGCTGAGAATATCGTAAAACAATAAAATTTTATAAAAAATGGAAGCAAAAGAAATACTTAACAGCAGGAAGAGACAGTTTCTCGGATATATAATGAGGAAAGAAGGCTTGGAAAATTTGATACTCAAAGGCAAGTGGGGCAATGGAAAATAACGTATAACCTACCCAGCGAACTTGTGTAAATGGAAAGCGGGACAAGGTTCAGGAGGGATAACAAAAACACATTTATTAAGAGCTACAAAGGACAGGAAGTAGTGGAGATCCATGATTGCCAAAGGGACACGGCATATAGAAGAATGAGAATTATTTAAAGCCTGTGTTTGGACTATTATGTTATTATAGTTGAGGCCTTCTGCAATTTCGTGATAACATTTGGAGATAACGAAAGCAAGGAATCATCTAGATAATGGACTGATTAAATTGAACCGCTTCATCAATGAAGCCCGCTGTCTAATGTTGATTATCATCCAGACGCATATCACAAATGATTAATTAGCTTTCTAATTTAATTAATTAAACAGCACTTTTACCGGCGGGAAATATATAAATATATAAAGTCGCCGTTCATGGTCGAAAAGGAGAATTTGAAAATCGTTTAAATACGTAGAATCTAACTGAATAACATCGCTTGAGGCATTTCTCATTACGATTCCGTTTTATTCTTTCTTTTACTTTGAAAGAGTTGTGTAGTGATTTTCCAAGCGTAGCTTAGATGTGACACAAGGCCGAAAGTATGGGGCACCCAGTGAGGTTCGAACTCACTATTCAGTCGTAATAGTTCTAGCGAGACAAGCTTGCTAACCATTACACCACCTCGAGATGTTGATTTTCCAAGCGTAGCTTAGATGTGGCACAAGGTCGAAAAGTATGGAGTACCCAGTGAGGTTCGAACTCACAACTCAGTCGTAATAGTTCTAGCGAGACAAGCTTGCTAACCGTTACACCACCTCGAGGTGTCCAACGGAACAGTTGTGGTACTGTAAAATTAGTCTTTCACACGAAATCTATAGCCGGTTAGTTGATAGTTTCAATCCCAAATAAAACTTCGTTGATCCTTTTCCAGTTTGTTAGGCATATCTTCAGAATCATTTGAAAGCAACGCATTTTAATCCTTTTAATATAAAATAAAACGAAATTCGAGTGAGGACTTCACAGTTCCGACTTATACAAAGTCTACATCGATTTATTGGTATCAAGCCTAAAATTGAAATAAATATTTGTCATTAAATTAGTTATTTACACTATCGTTGTTAGCATACCTACGAATGATAATGGGTATATTCCCATTCACTTAAATACAGTAGTAAATACTGTATATTGGGCTGCCCATGTCCATCTATATTTTCACCTTCCCACTCCCTTAGCGAGAGAGCCTCTTGATTTTGTCCAATGGGCAGAATACAGCGGCCTCTCTTTTTTGAGGGTTTTAGTTTTATTGTTGGGTTCATCTCCCTCCCCTCTCATTCTTAATTATTAGAATTTTATATATATATATATATATATATATATTAAGCATTTCACCCCAAGCAAGGCGGGAAGCCACTAGGACGCAAGGGGTTACAGAAAATTTAGAGCAAGATCAGATAGGAGTGATAGAAGAAAGGATGAGAAGAAGGATAGTGGCTAGATCAAAGCAACTGGAGATGTCGATTGACATTACACTTGAATAGCTGGAGATTATAGCTCACAGGGAAACAGGAATAGGGAAGGGAGTTCCACAGGCGAGAGGTGCGAGACATGAAGCTATTGGAGTAGAAGAGACGGCTATATTTAGGAGTTTCGACAGTGAAGGGGTGAGAGCGGAATGCCAGCCTCGTAAGTCGCTGGAACTCATGACGTCTGGGAACCAGCGAATGCAGCTCCTCGGAGCAATTGCCATGAAAGTATTTGTAGAACAGACAGAGGGAGGCGACGGCGCGTCTGTGAGAAAGTGACTGTAGACGAGACGCCAGGGCAGGGCCAACTACATTGCATATCCGCCTCTGGAGCCTATCAAGAACCCCGAGGCAAACAGAAGGGGCACCAGACCATATATGGCAGCAATACTCCATAGGGCGAATATATATATATATATATATATTATCATTAAATATTTAAGGCATGTGGGCGCGTTTTGTAGGTTTCCCTTTGAGAGGATGCGGTATTATGGTGGATGGAGGATTGATTGGTGATGGACTAATTCTCATGGTAAATGTGGAAACTGTAATGTGTGAATGGGTCGTGAATCAGATTAGCTGGGTATAAGATAGTCAGTGATGACCCGCCTCAAACCCTCTCCATTTTGGCCTTGTGCCACAATTGTATTTTATATACAATAAATATCCTGCAGTTGGATATTCATCACTAGCTGTGCTGGTCGGGCTCTCTGCCTCCAGGCAGGGAGGATCCCCGGACGGGGCTGTGTCGAAGGGCAAGGTCTCGTCTCGGAAGGCAGCTGCTCGACCCCGTTTTATACGGGCTCTACGGGTATTTTTGGCCGAGCCTATGGGCTTGGATACCCCACTCGGCTTTGTGCCACATCTGACCCCGTTGGGCGGTTGGTAAATATCCTGCATTTGGAGATTTGTCTCCAGTGGTGCTGGTCAAATTTTCCGCGTCCGGGCAGAGTGGATCCCCAGACGAAGCAGAATCTTGTCCCGAGAAACAGCTGACCAACCCCGCTTTATACGGGGTTTTACCGGGAATTTTTCGCTTAGCATACCGCCTCGGAATAACCCCCATTAAATTCGTTCTTGTGCTACATCTGACCGCGTGGGACAGCTGGTAGTTATCCTGCCGTTGGAGATTCATCTCCAGCTGTGCAGGTCAAACTCTCTGCCTCTGGCAGATAGGATCCACAGACGAGGCTATGTCGAAGGGTAGAGTCTTGTCTTGGGAAACAGCTTTTATACGGGCTCTACGAGGAGTTTTTGACTGATACTACGGGCTCGGATACCCCACATTAAATTCGGCCTTGTGCGACATGTGATTGCGTGGGGCGGTTGGTAGATATCTTACAGATGGAAATTCATTGTGGAATTCACTTCACTCACTTCTAGCAGTTGACTACGACTTCTACGCGCCGCTGGCGAATCTTATATGTGTTGTTCTTGCCCTGAGTATTATCGTTCATTACCAACCTTCGTTTGATTATTCTATTCAGTAACCTTCCCTAGGTTACCACAACTATTTATATTCGGATTATTGCTCTCACCTTTGTTATTGTAATTACAACGTTTCTACTGTAGTGCCCGTCGGCCTTCATCAGGTATATAAATGTATTAAACATTTAATCAATGAAAAAAGCCGTCGACCTTAATGCAAATGATCCTTTACTTACTTGTATCGTATGTGCTTTGCCAGGGCTACATACCGTTTTGAATTAAGGTTTTTTCTTCTCCTAGACAAGTTGCTAGCCAAGGTTATAGAGCCCCGCCTGTCCTACTATTTATCGATAGCTGGGGGAGAAGGTTATTAGCACGTAAGTGAATGTAATGAAATCGACTAGAATTTGAACTTGACTCTCGGATTCCTCAAACTGAGCCGATAACTATTACTCCATTAACCAATGACATAATTTATTAAAGCGTCCGTTCGTGATATTGGTGAGTTCAATCCCTGTGCCGGGCAGTGTGTACGTGGACTCAGTGGAAACAATGATTGATTGATTCGTTTTCTACAGATTATCAAACAGTTGCAGGTTATTTAAGGCCAGAAGATCTTTTTTTTTATTGTAACAGTTTTTTTTTTCGTGTATGGGGGAAATAATAATGGTTTATTGTTGTGGATTCCGGGAATGGAATACTGCACAAATAAATAAACAACGCCAGTAATTGAGATAGAAATATAAGTGTATTAAACGTAAGAATACAGACTTGAAGTGAAAGTTAGTAGTCCAGGAATGCGGGTTAGTAGAAAGTATATGTACAAGTCTCTGTAAGTAAAGCCGTAATCATCTCTCTCTCTCTCTCTCTGGACTCTTGTATAACTCTCTGAGAACACTGTGTCTGTCTCCGTATCTCTCAACCTATCTGAACGTATCTTCACGTATCTTCACGTATCTCCACATATCTCAACGTATCTCTCTATATAATATTCCACCCACGGAGAATATATGAGGCACAAGGCCGAGTTTAAAGTGGGTTTCTCCGAGTTTAAAGTGGGTTTCTCCGAGTTTAAAGTGGGTTTCTCCGAGTTTAAAGTGGGTTTCTCCGAGTTTAAAGTGGGTTTCTTCGGCAAACCTTCGTCCGGGTTCCTCTCTGCCAAAGCAGAGAGTTCAACAGACGTCGAGACTGTATCTCGACGTATCTCTGTATTTAATATCCCACCCACGAGGAATGTATGTGGCACAAGGCCGAGTTTAAAGTGGGTTTCTACGAGCCCGTAGGCTCTGACAAAAAAATCTCCTTTGAACCCACATAAAGGGGTTCGGGGACTGTCTACCTCCCCGGACGAAACTTTTCCCTTCGGCAAAGCTTCGTCCGGGTTCCTCTCTGGCAAAGCAGAGAGTTCGACAGACGTCGAGACTGTATCTCGACGTATCTCAACGGCAGATATTCTCTCTGTCAGTATAAGTATACTTTGGACGAGTCCATCTTATGTAAAAAGGGGAGAGCCCAACAAAAGTTTAGGGATACATCCTTGTATCTCATAGCTGAGGGAGAATAGGTGGCTTCATACCTTTCGCAAGATATTTGCGCAAACCCAACTGTAATTGAAAATTGTCTTCTCGATTAACAATCCCGATCCATTATCCATTACACCAATCGTACATCCAAGCTTACAGTACCTGGTATTGTCAAGCGGCCACCCATCTAGGTACAAACAAGTCTTGACGTTGCTTAACTTCATGGGGATCGTACAGGAACGGGTGTCTCAACGGGGTGTGTCTTTAAACCTCATTGGAAACGGACAAGTAATAACTGAGGCGTACTATAAGAACTAAACGATAACCACAGACATGGGCAGTGGAACGAGAACAGTCTACACCCTCAGATTAACTAAAGGGTTCAGTTTAAAATTCTATGCAGGTTACCCAGATCGATATAAACCTGATGAAGGCCAAACGGCACAGCGGCTGAAACGTTGCAATAACAAAAACAAACATGAGGATAATAGTCGGAATGTAAATCGTGTGAATAATGATAAATCCTCTTCCCTGTATGTTACCCAGATCGATATAAACCTGATGAAGGCCAGACGGCACAGCGGCTGAAACGTCGCAATAACAAAAACAAACATGAGGATAATAGTCGGAATGTAAATCGTGTGAATAATGATAAATCCTCTTCCCTGTATGTTACCCAGATCGATATAAACCTGATGAAGGCCAGACGGCACAGCGGCTGAAACGTTGCAATAACAAAAACAAACATGAGGATAATAGTCGGAATGTAAATCGTGTGAATAATGATAAATCCTCTTCCCTGTATGTTACCCAGATCGATATAAACCTGATGAAGGCCAGACGGCACAGCGGCTGAAACGTCAATAACAAAACAAACATGAGGATAATAGTCGGAATGTAAATCGTGTGAATAATGATAAATCCTCTTCCCCTGTATGTTACCCAGATCGATATAAACCTGATGAAGGCCAGACGGCACAGCGGCTGAAACGTTGCAATAACAAAAACAAACATGAGGATAATAGTCGGAATGTAAATCGTGAATAATGATAAATCCTCTTCCCTGTATGTTACCCAGATCGATATAAACCTGATGAAGGCCAAACGGCACAGCGGCTGAAACGTTGCAATAACAAAACAAACATGAGGATAATAGTCGGAATGTAAATCGTGAATAATGATAAATCCTCTTCCCTGTATGTTACCCAGATCGATATAAACCTGATGAAGGCCAAACGGCACAGCGGCTGAAACGTTGCAATAACAAAAAACAAACATGAGGATAATAGTCGGAATGTAAATCGTGAATAATGATAAATCCTCTTCCCTGTATGTTACCCAGATCGATATAAACCTGATGAAGGCCAGACGGCACAGCGGCTGAAACGTCGCAATAACAAAAACAAACATGAGGATAATAGTCGGAATGTAAATCGTGTGAATAATGATAAATCCTCTTCCCCTGTATGTTACCCAGATCGATATAAACCTGATGAAGGCCAGACGGCACAGCGGCTGAAACGTCGCAATAACAAAAACAAACATGAGGATAATAGTCGGAATGTAAATCGTGAATAATGATAAATCCTCTTCCCTGTATGTTACCCAGATCGATATAAACCTGATGAAGGCCAGACGGCACAGCGGCTGAAACGTTGCAATAACAAAAACAAACATGAGGATAATAGTCGGAATGTAAATAGTGTAAATAATGATAAAACGTTCTTCCCTGTATGTTACCCAGATCGATATAAACCTGATGAAGGCCAGACGGTACAGCGGCTGAAACGTTGCAATAACAAAAACAAACATGAGGATAATAGTCGGAATGTAAATCGTGTGAATAATGATAACTCCTCTTCCCTGTAGGTTACCCAGATCGATATAAACCTGATGAAGTCCAAAGAGCACAGCGGCTGAAACGTTGTGATAACAAAAATAAAGATGGGGATAATAGTCGGAATGTAAATCGTGTGAATAATGATAACTCCTCTTCCCTGTAGGTTACCCAGATCGATATAAACCTGATGAAGTCCAAAGAGCACAGCGGCTGAAACGTTGTGATAACAAAAATAAAGATGGGGATAATAGTCGGAATGTAAATAGTGTAAATAATGATAAATCCTCTTCCCTGTAGGTTACCCAGATCGATATAAACCTGATGAAGTCCAAAGAGCACAGCGGCTGAAACGTTGTGATAACAAAAAAAAAAGATGAGGATAATGATATTATTTTAAATAGTGCAAACAGAGATAATTCCTCATCCCAGGAAATCAGACAGATCTAAATTAGTTACTTTTTAGTGCATTTTACTATAAATAGATTGTGCAATGATTGGTGGTCGTCTATCGTCTCTCGTTACAGTAATAGCAGTTTGAGTAGAAAAGCAAAGCACAGTTTGCAGTCCTATCTTCGATAGAAGCATCCGTTTATTTATAAGTAAAACTGTAAAAAAAGAGTACTGAACCCCAACGTAATATTTAATATCTGAAATGGCAATAAATGCTAAATGATCAACTCACAGATGAAGAGGAGACATGCGGCGATATAGATGTGGTCCTAATGATGAACGCTACGAATACTAAGGTAAGAAGAAAACCATTTATAGTATTGTTAAAACCAAGAGCCACTCAAGGTAGAGCGATACAGACTAATGTTATTGTAATAGCGCAAAATGGAGGAAACAAGAAGTGCGGATGATGAGGACATGTAGGATAGATAAGGTTTGAACCTTGACTGGAAAGGGCAAAAGTTGGTTGATTTTGTTTAGCAGCACATCAACACCTGTATGGGTTATTTAATACCAAAATCTAAATATTTTGAACACAATTTTATCGTTTCAGTTAAATATATTGTGAATGCAATTGTATGGCCTGAACTGCACTTAAAATGTATAGTTGGTCATTTTGCTGTAAAATGCATTGTTGGTAATTTTAAAAGAAATATCTATTATTGGTAATTTTACTATAAATCAAACATTCGCCCTTGCATGGAGTATTGCTGCCATATATGGTCTGGAGCCCCTTCTGTTTACCTCGGAGTTCTTGACAAGATTCAGAGACGGATATGTAATATAATTGGCCCTGATCTGGCGTCTCGTCTACAGTCGCTCTCTCACAGACGCGCCGTCGCCTCTCTCTGTCTTTTCTACAAATACTTTCATGGTAATTGCTCCGATGAGCTGCTTTCACTGGTTCCCAGACTTCATGAATTCAAGCGCCCTACGAGGCTGGCATCCCCCTCCCACCCTTACACTTAGAAACTTTTAAATGTAGCCGTCTCTTCTACTCCAATAGATTCATACCTTGCACCTCTCACCTGTGGAACACCCTTCGCAATTAATGTTTCCCTGAGAGCTATAATCTCCAACTATTCAAATTTAATGTCAATCGACATCTCCAGTTACCTTGATCTACCCACTATCCTTCTCCTTATCCTTTCTTCTATCACTCCTATCTGCTCTCGCTCAAAATCTTCTGCAACCCCCTGCATCCTAGTGGCTTCACGCCTTGCTCGGGGCGTAATGCTTAAAAAAAATGACTTTTTATACTTTCATAGTGCTTTTTTCTCGCTAATCTCCCATGACTAGGATACTAACAGATACTACCCGCTTAGGTCAGGATGGACCTGCGAACAACAGCTATGAAGAGGTGCTTCCAACTTCTCCTGAACAGAGGCCTTGCTGCTGGATGTAGTGTATTTTCCTGGACAGGAATTAGTTGACCCTCGGTTCGAAAAAATCCTGGGAAGCAATTAGTTGACCTTCGGTTCGAAAAAAAATCCTTGGAAGCAATTACTTGTCCCCTGGGTCGAAAAAAATCCTGGGAAGCAATTAGTTGTCCCTCGGGTCGAAAAAAAAATCCTGGGAAGCAATTAGTTGTTCCTTAGGTCGAAAAAATCCTGGGAAGCAATTAGTTGACCGTCGGTTCGAAAAATTCCTGGTAAGCAATAATATGACCTATATATATATATATATATATATATATATATATCATTCTCACTACTTTAAATATTATATTTAGTGGATACTCCTTTAACAGGACCCCTGTTAATCATGAGCTGTGTAAATTTACACCTACCGGCATGTGCATTCGAGAGCCTTGATGAAGTAGATGAGATTTTATACAACATTTGAACTCACGCCACCTTTTTTGCAGAGCCAAACCAATAAAAAACCTTGACTGCTCAGCCACAGAAGACCTTCACATTTCAAATAACCTATATAAGAAATGCACACATCTCTTGTTGGGATACCTTGAAGCTGGTACATATCTACTTTATTTCCATACAGGAAACAAAACAAAGACAATTTCTAAACAATTAACGGACATTTAATAATAATCCAACATTATGACTGGTTACTTTAAACTAAATATTTCCTGGATACATGTGTAGATATGTCTTTTAGAATTACTGAGATCCACCAACGTGTAGAATATGCCAAGATGCACTCATGGCGAATCAGATTTTAATTGAATGTAATCCCTTAGGCCTTGCAAGGCATAAATACTGCAAGGTGAACAACACGAGAAAATTGTTTAAGAATTCTGAAAGCGTCAACATAATGTTCTGCCTTAAAATAATAAGTTTTTACCAAAACATTATCTCCAATATATATATATATATATAAAACTTACGTTTATCCTGGAAGTATAAAACTGTGTACAAAATATGTGCAGTCGAAGTCATGAAAATGCATTGAGAACATATTTAGTAGAAGTTATAAAAGTGAGTACAACATATATACAGTTGAAGTCGTAAAAATGACAAGCAAATATTTAGATTCTGGCATTAAATAACCCGTAGGGATTGATATTGTGTTAAATTAATCAACCAACCAAAATATCTTTTACATTTTTTCTCACTTTAAATTTATGCCTGTTCATGTACACACACACGCGCATACAAACATACATGTATATATATATATATATATATATATATATATATAGAGAGAGAGAGAGATAGAGATAACATAACGTAACAACACATACGGCTCCGCCATCTTTGAGCACCTTATAAATAATCCAAGTTGTACCAACAATTTCAGCATTAACTCTTTCTCCATCCTTAGCCCTGCTCATTCTTTATTACATTTGAAGGCATTGGAAACGAACTATGTCGGGTCCAGACAACCCTCCCTCTGTAAACAGTGTGAATGTCTGTTAGGGCTTGATATTATTTCCATTTGATTGTTCTGTCTTGATTTTATTACATTGATTTTTATACTGTATATATTGTAATATTTAGTCTTCCCTCGATTTAAGCTCTGTTGAGTGAAGGCGAAACCGGTCGGCTGGTTATTTTATTTTTTTAATCATCAATGGTAAAACTCGTCTTGCGGTTTTTATTTCCATAATAAAATTATGTGCCTCTAAGAAAATAATGAGATATATAGATGTATGTATGTATGTATGACAAAAGTGGAAAAAGTTTACTTGTGACGCGCTTCGTCGTTCAGAAGTTCAACGGACAAAAGTTGTTATGTTGGTCGGACTACATATGCTCATAGACAAGGGTTGCCGGAAATTTTTTAATTTTTAAAATTTTTTCTATCTAGCCGATTCATTTACAATCTTTTTATTTCCATTACATTTGTAAGAAAAAATTCTAAATGAATTCGGCTCGATAAAAAAAAAAAAATTCTAAAATTTACGCCCCCAGCAATCGCTAAGACAAACCCATTTTCATTAACGAGGCATCTACCAGAGAAAATAAAATTTAAGACAATCCTCCAAGACAGACACTAAGGGGCTGATGATAGCCGCATACAGAATCGCTTGAAATACACTATAATACGTTGAGGTATTTTTTTTTACATATGCTCTGTTATAATAAGTACATTGAGCTCTCTGTGGATCAGTTTTAATAATGAATATTACTAGGATCCACACGGTTTATATACCAACGGATCAATATATATATATATATATATATATATATATATATATATATATAAAAAAAATAAAGCTGTATATAAAATTGAATAAAGTGTGTTTGTACTGTATTTTCTAAAGGGTAAATACGAAATCTGCAAAGACAGAAGTTATTCATGATGCAAAATAATACCATCTTATTTCAATTCTGATTGATTCCCCTTTAGCGCTTACGTTACGCCCTGGCCATACCTTCATAAATAATGGACTATTCCATTTTGATTTCGTGGAAAGACAGAAAAGACATATTGTAGGCACTTTTCTTTTAAGTCAGGTGCAATTCTTGATCACGTATCTTTCCATACGTGAATAACGAGGCAGATTTTTGCCGCAGTAGGTTGCCATTTCTGTCTGCGGTAGACCAGTTGCCATTCAAGGCTATAGAACCTGGTCTGTCCTGCTATTTACCCATACATAAGGGGAGTTTGGAGAAGACGATGATACCTTTCCCAATGCATGTAAGTGAATGTAAGTGAAAGTGTATGACCTGATAGAAATCGTCGTCTGAACGTTCCTTGAAATTTCCGGTGTTTATTTCTTTTTTTGTTTCCGGTTCTTTCAAATTTCTTTTCCTTCTTTCTTCCTTCCGGTGGGTTTTTGCGTCTTGGTGGTATTATCACTTTACTTAGGGTATTCCCTCTTAATTTGTACCGTCTACCGATAGTGATTCTTGCACCTTGTACAAGAACGAGTATTGTTGTAAAAATGAAGTTTTGTAAACGTTCGTGTCAGAGGATTTAAGCAACAAAACGGGAAAATGTTGCTTCCGAACGATAGCAGAAGTGTTTCGAACGATAGCAAGAAGTGTTTCATAGAAAACGACAAGCAGAAGTGTTTTATAGAAAACGAGGTGTTGGTTAATCGTGAGAATGCGATTACTAAAAAAAAAAGAAACATAATTGGTTATAAAAGGTAGGTGTACTGCTATGATGGCGAAACAAAGCCACAGTCGATGGAGTGAGTTGGAATCACATTATCTCCGTTACCCTACAAAAGCAGGCGCAATTCTTTTGAGCTCACACTAGAGTTTGTATTAGGTGCATGAATATAAGTATTCCTAAAATCTAAATAGATTTAATGACAGACTAAATAACACTTACATGAGCACATAATGAACACAAATACACGCCATTTTGTTTTATTTCATTCAGCAGTAAACATTAATTGTTTAATTAAAATGTGATATTTGTATTATGCCTTATTTCGAATGTAACCGTAAAAAGTAATTTCTAAAATAAATTTTGTATCATGTACAACACCTAACTCTCTCTCTCTCTCTCTCTGTATATATATATATATATATATATATATATATATATATATATATATATATATATGTGTGTGTGTGTGTGTGTGTGTGTATATATATATATATATATATATATATATATATATATATATATATATTTATTTAAAATTATAACATAAATATGTTATTTGTAGTGATTTTATAACATATTTATGGTATAATTTTTAAATAAATAATTATATTCGCCCTACTCTGTATTGAGCACTTTTTTAAAAATAGTAATTAATGCTTATTGTAGTTTATTCCGTATACACCAATCATATTATATATATATATATATATATATATATATATATATATATATATATATAGTCTTAACATGGCTATATTAATGGGATAAAGTGCTCAATATCAGAGATAGAGCGTGTGTAATATAAAAGTGAACATTAAAAGTTGACTTAGAGGCGACAGTCTGTTTCATGCTAGATGCTATAGTCAGGCCTGACGATTGCATCTAGCCTGAAACAGACTGTCGCCTCTAAGTGTTGAATTCTATGTTCACTTATATATATATATATATATATATATATATATATATATATATATATATATATAGAGAATATATTAACATTTTTTCAGGTATATTTATATTTGAAAAATATATAATGTGCTCCCCACGTATAAATGAACCCAAAATTAATACGCCAAAGTAGACAGGGAAAGGGCAGTGGATAGAGTAGGAGTATTCGGGCTAGGAACCCGGAACAAACGCGGAGAAAAATAGATCCACTGGTGCACAGCCAATGACCAGCTCATAGCCAACGCATGGTTCCATGATCATCCGAGACGACTTGGAGGAGTCGAGAAGGAGAAACTTAAAACCAAATTGATTATATAACCATTAGCAAAAAGTTTCACTCCAAAATCTACCCAAGTGCCGTTTATATGTAAACTAAGAGTGAGACTTCCGAAACTGAAGAAACCGGCGATCATTGTATTGTCTGTTTTTGTTTACTGGCATATCAACACCTTTATTTGTTATCTAATGCCGAAATCTAAATACGAAAATTCAAACTTTATAATTAATTCAAGACAATGTCATTATTTTATTATTAAATCATAAATATTTAGCTGCGTTTTGTTTTAACAAATAATGTGGCAAATTCAAACGATGAGTAAAAAAATTACATTATTTATACTGCCATCCGCATCCTCAATGCCATATTTATAAAGTCTCGGCCGTTGTACACTCCGGCCTTCTTCAGTTGATTTCGAACAGAACCCTTTATTTCGTCTATCGGAGTGTTCTAGTTCCAAGTGCCATGCCTCTTCAGGATGTTTCACTTATTACTCTTTAACTCAAATCTCCAAGTTTGGTTCACCACTGCTGGGGCCTTGTATTGAACTCACAACTCTTTTTGGTCTAGTCACTGGTTCTAATCAACGTCTTTATCCACTGTGCCATGTGTATTTCTGAGTTTTGACAGTTTATATCATTTCATCAATTATTTTATAAAAAAAAAATTACTGTTTGTCATCTTAATACAAAAATGTATTGTTGCTAATTTGTTTATCCAGTGTAACCCGGATATAAGAGAGTTGTCGGGACCGGAGAAGAAGTCTATTATATCCGGGTTTCTCTTATATCCGGGTTTGGTCTATTTTGTTTAGGCTCTAATTTGGGACCAGAGAAAATCTCTTATATCCAGGTTACACTGTATATATATATATATATATATATATATATATATATATATATATATATATATATATATATAGTGCTTTCATGTTCCTCTAAACCTCAATCTCCTGGTCAGAGGCCATGCTGTCGATTAATTTTATTGATTGAATTTTCTAAATGACGAATAATATTTTTCCGATAAGGCAGGAATTCCATCAGAAATTGTCCAACGTTCATTTCGAAAGAAATATGGTCGAAGCTTTCGTGACTAAATAGCGATACTAGTAAGAGTTATAAATGAATGATTTTTATCCAAGAACTTTTCTGATGAAGCCCTCCATTAGCTACCTGAACCTTGGCTAATATTCTCTAACTTTACAAGATTCAAATCAGACCGAAAAATCGACTGCTGCAGCCATATCTGGGCTGCAGCAGCCCAGTGTACACTTAACAGACTTAGTAGTGTTACAGTATGGGAAAATTTAATTTTAATATCAAATTTTATCATATAACTTAATAATTATTGGTTAGAATAAATTATTTTCTTAATATTACCCGTATTTTAAAGATCTGAATAGCTATTATAACATGACTTCGTTGTCAAGCTTTTTGAATTTTCTTATACTTGTATTTTGATTGGTCATTCTAGCTTTTGTAACAACGTTTTCTCCTTGTGAAGGATCGTTAATTAATTTGAAACTTTTAAAACCATTTATTTTACATCTATCTATCTATCTATCTATCTATCTATCTATCTATCTATCTATCTATATTAGAGTGTGCAGCTTATATTTTATAGCATATAGAAACAATTTATACAAAGAATCAGATCCGCAGCACAGTAATAGTCAGAAATATAAATTCCGTGGAAAACAACGAAGACATTTTTACTCTACTAATTGCATTATATTAAGTCCATTTCACTTTAACAGATCAATACATATATCAAGAAAATTTCGTAGATTTATAACTTTTCAAAATTCAAACAAAATTCTCACTTGATCGATTCGAACAAAAACACTAGCGTCGCCACATCGCACGACCCAAAACATATATTCTACTGTCAATAGGTCACCTCGAGACGCTGTGATGGTTAACAAGCTTGTCTTACCAGAACAATTTCGACTGAGTAGTGAGTTCGATACTCACTGGGTGTCCCATAAATTCGGCATTGTGCCACATCTAAGCTACTCTTTGGGCACCTCGAGATGGTGTAATGATTAGCAAGCTAGTCTCGCTGGAACTATTACGAAGGAGTAGTGAGTCCGATCCTCACTGGGTGCCCCTTACGTTCGGCCTTGTGCCACATCCAAGCTACGCTTGGAAAATCCCTATATGTTGGTCACCTCGGCGTGGTGTAATGGTTAGCAAGTTTGTCTCGCTAGATCAGTTACAAATGAAAAGTGTGTTCGATCCTCACTGGGGACCCCATACTTTCGGCCTGGTGCCACATCTAAGCTATGCTTGGAAAATAACTATATTCTACTGTCAATAAATAGCATAATTAAAAAACACATCTTTCGGTCTACACATATTTCGTCTTAGTATTTGCTTATATATAAGAAAATTGCTCCTTGAAGATGACAATTTGAAATTGTCGAAAGTACTTGGAATGTATCTTCCATATAAGGATCTTATTATTCCAGGAATTGCTATTAATCATATTAACATTGTATGAATCCTATATATATATATATATATATATAAGATTGTGACGGTTGTTGGAAAGGGCTTATAGAGTTCTGAAAATAAATCATCACGCACAAAGCCATGAAAAGGGCTTTTGGACTCCGTCATTGCTGGAAAAAAAAACATTCGGCTGCTCCAGCCTAGATCGGGTAACAATACTCAGTTTTTCGTTTGATATAATCCTTGAAAAAATGAGCGTTACCGGAGGAGGAAGGTGCTTTCTCGAGCGTTACAAGGATCCATAACGCACAAGACCGCATAACAGGGTTTCGAACTGTCATGGCGGTATAGAAAGCATTGAACAGCTCTATATATGGCAATAATACTCAATTTTTGGTTTGATATAATCCTTGAAAAAATTAGCGTTACCAGAGAAGAATGGTGCTTTCTCGAGCGTTACAAGGATCCATAACGCACAAAACGGCATAACAGGGTTTCGAACTGTCATGGCGGTATAGAAAGCATTGGAACAGCTCTATATATGGCAATAATACTCAATTTTTGGTTTGATATAATCCTTGAAAATATTAGCGTTACCAGAGAAGAATGGTGCTTTCTCGAGCGTTACAAGGATCCAGGACGCACAAGACAGCATAGCAGGGTTTCGAACTGTCATGGCGGTATAGAAAGCATTGGACAGCTCTATATATGGCAATAACATTCAAGTTTTGGTTTGATATAATCCTTGAAAAAATTAGCGTTACCAGAGAAGAATGTTGCTTTCTCGAGCGTTACAAGGATCCAGGACGCACAAGACAGCATAGCAGGGTTTCGAACTGTCATGGCGGTATAGAAAGCATTGGACAGCTCTATATATGGCAATAATATTCAATTTTTGGTTTGATATAATCCTCGAAAAAATTAGCGTTACCAGAGAAGAATGGTGCTTTCTCGAGCGTTACAAGGATCCATAACGCACAAGACGGCATAACAGGGTTTCGAACTGTCATGGCGGTATAGAAAGCATTGGACAGCTCTATATATGGCAATAATACTCAATTTTAGGTTTGATATAATCCTTGAAAAAATTAGCGTTACCAGAGAAGAATGGTGCTTTCTCGAGCGTTACAAGGATCCATAAAGCACAAGACGGCATAACAGGGTTTCGAACTGTCATGGCGGTATAGAAAGCATTGGACAGCACTATATATGGCAATAATACTCAATTTTTGGTTTGATATAATCCTTGAAAAAATTAGCGTTACCAGAGAAGAATGGTGCTTTCTCGAGCGTTACAAGGATCCAGGACGCACAAGACGGCATAACAGGGTTTCGAACTGTCATGGCGGTATAGAAAGCATTGGACAGCTCTATATATGGCAATAATATTCAAGTTTTGGTTTGATATAATCCTTGAAAAAATTAGCGTTACCAGAGAAGAATGGTGCTTTCTCGAGCGTTACAAGGATCCAGGACGCACAAGACAGCATAGCAGGGTTTCGAACTGTCATGGCGGTATAGAAAGCATTGGACAGCTCTATATATGGCAATAATATTCAAGTTTTGGTTTGATATAATCCTTGAAAAAATTAGCGTTACCAGAGAAGAATGGTGCATTCTCGAGTGTTACAAGGATCCATAACGCACAAGACGGCATAGCAGGTTTCGAACTGTTATGGCGGTATAGAAAGCATTGGACAGCTCTATATATGGAAATAATATTCAAGTTTTGGTTTGATATAATCCTTGAAAAATTAGCGTTACCAGAGAAGAATGGTGCTTTCTCGAGCGTTACAAGGATCCATAACGCACAAGATGGCGTAACAGTGTTTCGAACTGTCATGGCGGTATAGAAAGCATTGGACAGCTCTATATATGGCAATAATACTCAATTTTTGGTTTGATATAATCCTTGAAAAAATTAGCGTTACCAGAGAAGAATGTTGCTTTCTCGAGCGTTACAAGGATCCATAACGCACAAGACAGCATAGCAGGGTTTCGAACTGTCATGGCTGTATAGAAAGCATTGGACAGCTCTATATATGGCAATAATACTCAATTTTTGGTTTGATATAATCCTTGAAAAAATTAGCGTTACCAGAGAAGAATGGGGCTTTCTCGAGCGTTACAAGGATCCAGGACGCACAAGACAGCATAGCAGGGTTTCGAACTGTCATGGCGGTATAGAAAGCATTGGACGGCTCTATATATGGCAATAATACTCAATTTTTGTTTTGATATAATCCTTGAAAAATTAGCGTTACCAGAGAAGAATGGTGCTTCGAGCGTTACAAGGATCCAGGACGCACAAGACGGTAACAGGGTTTCGAACTGTCATGGCGGTATAGAAAGCTTTGACAGCTCTATATATGGCGGTTTGATATGGCGGTATAGAATCCTTTTTGGTTTGATAAAAAAAAATTAGCGTTACCAGAGAAGAATGTTGCTTTCTCGAGCGTTACGGATCTCTATGGCATAACAGGGTTTCGAAACTGTCAATGTATAGAAAGCATTGACAGCTCTATATATGGCAATAATACAATTTTTGGTTTGATATAATCCTTGAAAAAAATTAGCGTTACCAGAGAAGAATGGTGCTTTCTCAGAGCGTTACAAGATCCAGGACGCACAAGACAGCATTTCGAACTGTCAGGGTTTCGAACTGTCATGGCGGTATAGAAAGCATTGGACAGCTCTATATATGGCAATAATATTCAATTTTTGGTTTGATATAATCCTTGAAAAAAATTAGCGTTACCAGAGAAGAATGGTGCTTTCTCGAGCGTTACAAGGATCCATAACGCACAAGACAGCATAGCAGGTTTCGAACTGTCATGGCGGTATAGAAAGCATTGACAGCTCTATATATGGCAATAATACTCAATTTTTGGTTTGATATAATCCTTGAAAAAATTAGCGTTACCAGAGAAGAATGGTGCTTTCTCGAGCGTTACAAGGATCCAGAACGCACAAGACGGCATAACAGGGTTTCGAACTGTCATGGCGGTATAGAAAGCATTGGACAGCTCTATATATGGCAATAATACTCAATTTTTGGTTTGATATAATCCTTGAAAAAATTAGCGTTACCAGAGAAGAATGGTGCTTTCTCGAGCGTTACAAGGATCCATAACGCACAAGACGGCATGACAGGGTTTCGAACTGTCATGGCGGTATAGAAAGCATTGGACAGCTCTATATATGGCAATAATACTCAATTTTTGGTTTGATATAATCGTTAGCGTTACCAGAGAAGAATCCATTAAAGGATCCAGGACGCACAAGACGGCATAACAGGGTTTCGAACTGTCATGGCGGTATAGAAAGCATTGGACAGCTCTATATATGGCAATAATACTCAATTTTTGGTTTGATATAATCCTTGAAAAATTAGCGTTACCAGAGAAGAATGGTGCTTCTCGAGCGTTACAAGGATCCATAACGCACAAAACAGCATAACAGGGTTTCGAACTGTCATGGCGGTATAGAAAGCATTGGACAGCTCTATATATGGCAATAATATTCAAGTTTTGGTTTGATATAATCCTTGAAAAATTAGCGTTACCAGAGAAGAATGGTGGCGGTATTCTCGAGGCGTTATATAATCAAAAAATTAGGATCCAGGACGGACAAGACAGCATAGCAGGGTTTCGAACTGTCATGGCGGTATAGAAAGCATTGGACAGCTCTATATATGGCAATAATATTCAAGTTTTGGTTTGATATAATCCTTGAAAAATTTAGCGTTACCAGAGAAGAATGGTGCTTTCGAGCGTTACAAGGATCCAGGACGCACAAGACAGCATAGCAGGGTTTCGAACTGTTATGGCGGTATAGAAAAGCATTGGACAGTTATATATGGCAATAATATTCAATTTTTGGTTTGATATAATCCTTGAAAAATTAGCGTTACCAGAGAAGAATGGTGCATTCTCGAGCGTTACAAGGATCCATAACGCACAAGACGGCATAGCGAACTGTCATGGCGGTATAGAAAGCTGTTATATATGGTATAGGTTTGATATAATCCTTGAAAAATTAGACAGAGAAGAATGGTGCTTTCTCGAGCGTTACAAGGATCCATAACAGGGTTTCGAAACTGTCATGGCGGTATAAAAGCATTGACATATATATGGCAATAATATTCAATTTTGGTTTGATATAATCCTTGAAAAAATTAGCGTTACCAGAGAAGAATGGTGCTTTCTCGAGCGTTACAAGGATCCATAAGACGCACAAGATGGCGTAACAGGTTTCGAACTGTCATGGCGGTATAGAAAGAATTGGACAGACTCTATATATGGCAATAATTGGACAGCTCTATATATGGCAATTTTTTTGGTTTGATATAATCCTTGAAAAAATTAGCGTTACCAGAGAAGAATGGTGCTTTCTCGAGCGTTACAAGGATCCATAACGCACAAGACAGCATAGCAGGGTTTCGAACTGTCATGGCGGTATAGAAAGCATTGGACAGCTCTATATATGGCAATAATATAATTTTTGGTTTGATATAATCCTTGAAAAAATTAGCGTTACCAGAGAAGAATGGTGCTTTCTCGAGCGTTATAATCCAGGACGCACAAGACGGCATAGCAGGGTTTCGAACTGTCATGGCGGTATAGAAAGCATTGGACAGCTCTATATATGGCAATAATATTCAATTTTTGTTTTGATATAAAAATCCTTGAAAAAATAGCGTTACGAGAAGAATGGTGCTTTCTCGAGCGTTACAAGGATCCAGGACGCACAAGACAGCATAACAGGGTTTCGAACTGTCATGGCGGTATAGAAAGCATTGGACAGCTCTATATATGGCAATAATACTCAATTTTTGGTTTGATATAATCCTTGAAAAAAATAGCGTTACCAGAGAAGAATGGTGCTTTCTCGAGCGTTACAAGTCCAGGACGCACAAGACAGCATCCAGGGTTTCGAACTGTCATGGCGGTATAGAAAGCATTGGACAGCTCTATATATGGCAATAATACAATTTTTGGATATAATCGAAAAATTAGCGTTACCAGAGAAGAATGGTGCATGAGCGTTACAAGGATCCATAACGCAAAGACGGCATTGCAGGGTTTCAAACTGTCATGGCTATAGAAAGCATTGACATATATATGGCAATAATACTCAATTTTTGGTTTGATATAATCCTTGAAAAATTAGCGTTACCAGAGAAGAATGGTGCTTTCTCGAGCGTTACAAGGATCCAGAACGCACAAGACTGTCATATAGAAAGCATTGGACAGCTCTATATATGGCAATAATACTCAATTTTTGGTTTGATATAATCCTTGAAAAAATTAGCGTTACTAGAGAAGAATGGTGCTTTCTCGAGCGTTACAAGGATCCAGGACGCACAAGACAGCATAGCAGGGTTTCGAACTGTCATGGCGGTATAGAAAGCATTGACAGCTCTATATATGGCGGTTTGATAGAAAAATTAGCGTTGAGAAGAATGGTGGCTCTATATATGGCAATACATACTCAACTGTCATGGCGGTATAGAAAGCATTGGACAGCTTTTGGTTTTGATATAATCCTTGAAAAAATTAGCGTTACCAGAGAAGAATGGTGCTTTTCCTCGAGCGTTACAAGGATCCATAACGCACAAGACGGCATAACAGGGTTTCGAACTGTCATGGCGGTATAGAAAGCATTGGACAGCTCTATATATGGCAATAATACTCAATTTTTGGTTTGATATAATCCTTGAAAAAATTAGCGTTACCAGAGAAGAATGGTGCTTTGATTACAAGGATCCAGGACGCACAAGACAGCATAACAGGGTTTCGAACTGTCATGGCGGTATAGAAAGCATTGGACAGCTCTATATATGGCAATAATTATCAATTTTTGGTTTGATATAATCCTTGAAAAAATTAGCGTTACCAGAGAAGAATGTTGCTTTCTCGAGCGTTACAAGGATCCATAACGCACAAGACAGCATAGCAGGGTTTCGAACTGTCATGGCGGTATAGAAAGCATTGGACAGCTCTATATATGGCAATAATACTCAATTTTTTGGTTTGATATAATCCTTGAAAAATTAGCGTTACCAGAGAAGAATGGTGCTTTCTCGAGCGTTACAAGGATCCAGGACGCACAAGACAGCATGCAGGGTAATTTTGCACGGTAAAAAGCATTGGACAGCCTCTATATATGGCAATAATAATATTCAATTTTTGGTTTGATATAATCCTTGAAAAATTAGCGTTACCAGAGAAGAATGGGTGCTTTCTCGAGCGTTAGACGCACAAGACGGCATGACAGGGTTTCGAACTGTCATGGCGGTATAGAAAGCATTGACAGCTATATATGGCAATAATACTCAATTTTTGGTTTGATATAATCCTTGAAAAATTAGCGTTACCAGAGAAGAATGGTGCTTTCGAGCGTTACAAGGATCCAGGACGCACAAGACAGCATAACAGGGTTTCGAACTGTCAGCTCTATATATGGCGGTTTGATATAATCCTTGAAAAATTAGCGTTACCAGAGAAGAATGGTGCTTGGAGCGTTAAAGGATCCAGGACTATTTCGAACTGTCATGGCGGTATAGAAAGCATTGATATATATGGCAATAATTTTTTGGTTTGATATAATCCTTGAAAAAATTAGCGTTACCAGAGAAGAATGGTGCTTTCTCGAGCGTTACAAGGATCCAGGACGCACAA
This sequence comes from Acanthosepion pharaonis, assembly GCA_903632075.3. Taxonomy (NCBI): domain Eukaryota; kingdom Metazoa; phylum Mollusca; class Cephalopoda; order Sepiida; family Sepiidae; genus Acanthosepion; species Acanthosepion pharaonis. Next base: position 1,988,493 of record CAHIKZ030004897.1, on the reverse strand, counting down.
GACGGCATAACAGGGTTTCGAACTGTCATGGCGGTATAGAAAGCATTGGACAGCTCTATATATGGCAATAATACTCAATTTTTGGTTTGATATAATCCTTGAAAAAATTAGCGTTACCAGAGAAGAATGGTGCTTTCTCGAGCGTTACAAGGATCCATAACGCACAAGACGGCATAACAGGGTTTCGAACTGTCATGGCGGTATAGAAAGCATTGGACAGCTCTATATATGGCAATAATACTCAATTTTTGGTTTGATATAATCCTTGAAAAAATTAGCGTTACCAGAGAAGAATGGTGCTTTCTCGAGCGTTACAAGGATCCATAACGCACAAGACAGCATAGCAGGGTTTCGAACTGTCATGGCGGTATTTTTGGTTTTGATATAATCCTTGAAAATTAGCGTTACCAGAGAAGAATGGTGCTTTCTCGAGCGTTACAAGGATCCAGAACGCACAAAACGGCATAACAGGGTTTCGAACTGTCATGGCGGTATAGAAAGCATTGAACAGCTCTATATATGGCAATAATACTCAATTTTTGGTTTGATATAATCCTTGAAAATATTAGCGTTACCAGAGAAGAATGGTGCTTTCTCGAGCGTTACAAGGATCCAGGACGCACAAGACAGCATAGCAGGGTTTCGAACTGTCATGGCGGTATAGAAAGCATTGGACAGCTCTATATATGGCAATAATATTCAATTTTTGTTTGATATAATCCTTGAAAAAATTAGCGTTACCAGAGAAGAATGGTGCTTTCTCGAGCGTTACAAGGATCCAGGACGCACAAGACAGCATAGCAGGGTTTCGAACTGTCATGGCGGTATAGAAAGCATTGACAGCTCTATATATGGCAATAATATTCAAGTTTTGGTTTGATATAATCCTTTAGCGTTAAGAAAGAATGGTGCTTAGCAAGGATCCATAACGCACAAGACAGCATAACAGGTTTCGAACTGTCATGGCGGTATAGAAAGCATTGAGCGGCAATAATACTTTGATATAATCCTTGAAAAATTAGCGTTACCAGAGAAGAATGGGGCGGATCCACAACAAGAACTGTCATGGCGGTAACTATATATGGCAATAATACTAATTTAGCGAACTGTCATCCAGGCGGTATTTCGAAACTGTCATGGCGGTATAGAAAGCATTGACAGCTCTATATATGGCAATAATATTCAATTTTTGGTTTGATATAATCCTTGAAAAAATTAGCGTTACCAGAGAAGAATGGTGCTTTCTCGAGCGTTACAAGGATCCAGGACGCACAAGACAGCATAGCAGGGTTTCGAACTGTCATGGCGGTATAGAAAGCATTGGACAGCTCTATATATGGCAATAATACTCAATTTTTGGTTTGATATAATCCTTGAAAAAATTAGCGTTACCAGAGAAGAATGGTGCTTTCTCGAGCGTTACAAGGATCCATAACGCACAAGACAGCATAGCAGGGTTTCGAACTGTCATGGCGGTATAGAAAGCATTGGACAGCTCTATATATGGCAATAATACTCAATTTTTGGTTTGATATAATCCTTGAAAAAATTAGCGTTACCAGAGAAGAATGGTGCTTTCTCGAGCGTTACAAGGAACTCCATAACGCATTGACACAAGATGGCAATAATATTCAGCATATCCAAAGCAAGACAGCATAGCAGGGTTTCGAACTGTCATGGCGGTATAGAAAGCATTGACAGGGGCAATAAGTTTTGGCAATTTTGGTTTGATTTCGAAAAATCATTACCAGAGAAGAATGGCGAGCGTATCCAGAAAAGACGGCATTGGAACAAATTGACAGCTATATATGGCAATAATATTCAAGTTTTTGATATTTGAAAAAATTAGCGTTAAGAAGAATCCTTTACAAGATCCAAAAAATTAGCGTTACCGGTATAGAAAGCATTGACAGATATGGCAATAATACTCAATTTTTGGTTTGATATAATCGAAAAAATTAGCGTTACCAGAGAAGAATGGTGCTTTCGAGCGTTGGCAAGGATCCAGGACGCACAAGACAGCATAGCAGGGTTTCGAACTGTCATGGCGGTATAGAAAGCATTGAACAGCTCTATATATGGCAATAATATTCAAGTTTTGGTTTGATATAATCCTTGAAAAATTAGCGTTACCAGAGAAGAATGGTGCTTTCTCGAGCGTTACAAGGATCCAAAACGCACAAGATGGCGGTATAACAGGGTTTCGAACTGTCATGGCGGTATAGAAAGCATTGGACAGCTCTATATATGGCAATAATACTCAATTTTGGTTTGATATAATCCTTGAAAAAATTAGCGTTACCAGAGAAGAATGGTGCTTTCTCGAGCGTTACAAGGATCCATAACGCACAAGACAGCATAGCAGGGTTTCGAACTGTCATGGCTGTATAGAAAGCATTGGACAGCTCTATATATGGCAATAATATTCAAGTTTTGTTTGATATAATTTGAAAAAATTAGCGTTACCAGAGAAGAATGGTGCTTTCTCGAGCGTTGATCCAAATATAACAGGGTTTCGAACTGTCAGAGGCGGTATAGAAAAGGTGCAGCTCTATATATGGCTCGAGCGGTTTGATATAATCCTTGGAGAAGAATCCGAGGTTACGGATCCACGCAGACAGCATAGCAGGGTTTCGAACTGTCATGGCGGTATAGAAAGCATTGGACGGCTCTATATATGGCAATAATACTCAATTTTTGGTTTGATATAATCCTTGAAAAAATTAGCGTTACCAGAGAAGAATGGTGCTTTCTCGAGCGTTACAAGGATCCAGGACGCACAAGACAGCATAGCAGGGTTTCGAACTGTCATGGCGGTATAGAAAGCATTAAACGGCTCTATATATGGCAATAATACTCAATTTTTGGTTTGATATAATCCTTGAAAAATTAGCGTTACCAGAGAAGAAGAATGGTGCTTTCTCGAGCGTTACAAGGATCCATAACGCACAAGACAGATATAATCATAGCAGGAATGTTTCGAACTGTCATGGCGGTATATAGAAAGCATTGGACAGCTCTATATATGGCAATAAAACTCAATTTTTGGTTTGATACTATCCTTGAAAAAATTAGCGTTACCAGAGAAGAATGGTGCTTTCTCGAGCGTTACAAGGATCCATAACGCACAAGACAGCATAGCAGGGTTTCGAACTGTCATGGCGGTATAGAAAGCATTGGACAGCTCTATATATGGCAATAATACTCAATTTTTGGTTTGATATAATCCTTGAAAAAATTAGCGTTACCAGAGAAGAATGGTGCTTTCTCGAGCGTTACAAGGATCCATAACGCACAAGACGGCATAACAGGGTTTCGAACTTTCATGGCGGTATAGAAAGCATTGGACAGCTCTATATATGGCAATAATACTCAATTTTTGGTTTGATATAATCCTTAGAAAGCATTGACAATTTATAAAATGAGCGTTACCGGATCCAGAACGGTGGGTTTTCATGGCGGTATAGAAAGCGTTAATACAAGGATCCAAAAAATTAGCACCAAGACAGGATCCATAACGCAGGGTTTCGAACTGTCATGGCGGTATAGAAAGCATTGGACAGCTCTATATATGGCAATAATACTCAATTTTTGGTTTGATATAATCCTTGAAAAAATTAGCGTTACCAGAGAAGAATGGTGCTTTCTCGAGCGTTACAAGGATCCATAACGCACAAGACAGCATAGCAGGGTTTCGAACTGTCATGGCGGTATAGAAAGCATTGGACAGCTCTATATATGGCGGTATTTGATATAATCCTGAAAAAATTAGCGTTACCACAGCTCTTATAAGGATCCAATAATACTCTGTTTTGGTTTGATATAATCCTATATATGAAAATCCTAAAAAATTAGCGTTACCAGGGAAGAATGGTGCTTTTTCGAGCGTTACAAGGATCCATAACGCACAAGACGGCATAACAGGGTTTCGAACTTTCATGGCGGTATAGAAAGCATTGGACAGCTCTATATATGGCAATAATACTCAATTTTTGGTTTGATATAATCCTTGATAAAATGAGCGTTACCGGAGGAGAATTGTGTTTTCTCGAGCGTTACAAGGATCCATAACGCACAAGACGGCATAGGAGGGTTTCGAACTCTGTCATGTCGGTATAGAAAGGATTTGACAGCTCCAGATATGGCAATAATACTCAGTGTTTGGTCTGATATGGCTCTTGAAAAGATTGAACAGGACCAGAGGAGACCGCTATCTTTCTGGTTCGTCACAATGAACTGACCATTTCAACAGCATCTTTAGCCATTTATCGCTAATATATGTTCCACTTGGGGTTTTAGTTGAATTTGATACCGGGTAAATGTTCAAATCAATTTGTTTCCTTGTGAGTAAATCTTTCTATCATGTCAGGTGATAATGAAATCTTAATGGTTCGGTTTTGGAACTACTGGAAGCTATTTCCCCATTCATTTAGAGGTTAGGGTGAGGTCGGAGGAGGGATTGTATTTATGTAATCTCTGTTTAGGCATGAAACCATTCCATTTGCTTTCTTTCTGGTTATATCGCTATTCTCTCATTAGTTTGCCAACTACAGCAGATTTTCTAAAGTACAGTTCAACCTATAACATTCTCAAGAATTCCCAAGAGACACTCGTGAGAAAGAATAAACGATAAGAAGTGTAGTTTTCGAGGATATGTGAGAAAGATAACAGTTAACATGAATAGATTAAGATTGTAGTGGTCGAGAAAGCATCCTCTTAGGAGTTGGTTCTACAAAATAACGGCTCGTGGAAAGGAATTTTTTTTTTCGGGTGGATGATACTTCTCCCGAATAAAGTACTGTGAGTGTTAGAAATGGTGACTCATGACTCTTAGTGCGTCTGAGTACTTTCCGTGGAAATGACGTTAGAGTAGCGGGTATATTCTCCGCCGGAGGGTAGGGTTTCGTTGGGGGAGGTTGACGGAACTGGGCCGCCTCGGCGGGTTTGGATGGTTATTTATTTTTGGCTGGGCCTACGGGCTCAGAGATACCCACATTAAAAAGACTTGTAGGGTGGAAAATAACGCACAACAGCGCGTATACGCTTTCGAACAGCATTAAAACCGAAATGTGAACACTAAGCAGCTCCAACCTGTATATGGCAGCGGTACCTAATTTTTGACCTGATATGACTTTTGTAGCAAAGTTAGAGAATCAAAATAGGATCCAAGTACAAGAGCTATAAAGAGAACCGACCTTCAGAGGATGGACGCTGAAACATTGCAACATCGAGCTTGGATGACTGACCAATTGGGAATACCAGGCGCGGTAAGCTTGGATGTGTGGGTGGTGTAACGGATTATGGCTCAGAACTGTTAATAGGAGAGCCGTGTTCAAATCCTAGTTGGGTTTCCTATATTTACTCACGCAAAAAAAAAAAAAAAAAAAATAAACGGGAAAGGCATGAATTGATCTCTTCTCCCCCCAGGTATGGATTAATTATTAAAATCTATAACACTGAACTATTATTATCTAAAAAAAAATAAATAAATAATAAATCTAAAAATATCTCTTAAAAATAATTCTTAATAATCTAAAAATAATTCTTTAAAAAAAATTTCTTAAAAATATTTTCTGGCTTTAAATAACCGGCAAAGGGTTGATAAACCGTACAAAACGAATCAACGAATCCATCTTTACCGACTGTGTTAATGGCGCAATATGATCCTATCAAATAAAAAAAGAAGCAGGAGACGGAATTATATAGCTTGCCAAAAATATTTCCAGTCTGTCAGAAAGTTGCGGAGAGTCATGATCACCCACTACCTGAAAAGACACGGCACTTTAGGAATAAGAAAAAATGGTCGGTTTTGACATTTATGGGGAAAAGTGTGTGCCATTTGACAGAATAATTGAACATCATAGAAAATATGAGTCATGGATTCAAAACAAATAATTATAAAATATATGAAAACATCTTTACAGAAATATTTGTAATTTTTTTTCGGACTTTTGTGATGTTATCCGGGGTCGTTATTAAAATATCTAGAACGGCAACTTACAAATTGAACAAAACAAGTAGATATTTATTCGTCTGAAGCTGGAAAGCAAACGATATTTACGTGACTCCCCGACGAGGCAGGATGTGGCACAAGGCCGATTTTTACGTGGGACATACAGAGCTCGTAAGCCCAGGCAAAAAAAAGCGATTATTTGAATGAAGATTGTTAAACCTAAGCCATCCTAATGCCATAAAAAGTTTCGTTTTTTTTTTAATGGAAGTAATACTTTTGAATGTCGAATTTTAGAACGGCAAAGTATTTAATTTGAATAAAAGCTTTTAAATCATGATACTCGAAAGTACAATTTGAATCAACAGAAAACGTTGAATAATTTCGATTTCTGTAAAATAACTTCTTTGATAAGAAAGGTGTCCGCTGATTTTTATCGTGTTTCTGTAAAAACGGAAGACAATTATATAGAAAGAATCTTTTTTTTTTTGTACAGTTATCACGACCTCAAGTCCGTTACGGTCGTATGGGAGCCACATCTACGGAAACCTTAGCTGCAGGGGTGTTTCCTTGGCAAGACAGCCGGAGGGACCACAATCCTCTCCAGGATAGTTTGAATTCAGATTTTCCCTTCTCCTAGATTGGTTGCCAAAGAAGAGTCCAATCTGGTCTGTAATTTACCCATAGCAAGGATATCTCCATACCTTTTCCCAAGGGTATTAGCGCATAAGTGATTGTAATGAACTCGACTAGAATTAGAACTCGACTCTCCGATTCCTCAAATATTTGAAGTCAAATGTTAATACAAAATCCTTTCTTAACGTTTCTGATGTATGGTTTTTAGCCCATCATGTCGTGGGTGTTTACGGCTCTCCACGTCTTTCTACCCTCCGTTCTGCCAACCTATTTCATTTGGGACGTTATGCACAATGGATTCGACTGGGATTCGAACTCGGTTCCCCGATTCTTCAGTCTGAGCCGTTATCCATTACTCCCCCATGCCTCAACTAACGAATTCTAGTTGAATCCATGACATTCACTTACTTGCTAATAGCTTTGCGAAAGGTATAGATATTCTTCTTCTCCACCCCCCATCTATGGATAAATAGCAGGACAGACCGGGTTCTATAATAATTTTCTCATTTATTGTAATCTTCATCTGAAGAAAATCTATTTAAATACCCTGATCTTTTTGTTGATTTGAATTAGAGTACCCTAGAAGTCACGGTGGAGTAATGGATAGCGGCTTGGATTGAGGAATCAGAGAACAGAGTTCGAATTTCAGTCGAATTCATTGCATTCACCTACGTGCTAATACCAGATATGGGTAAATAAGAAGACAGAACGGGTCCTATAGCCTTGGATGGTAACTGGTCTACCGGAGAAAGAAATGGCAACCTACTACGGGAAAAAATATGCATCGAAAGATACATTGTCACCTAAGCGTCTATCACGCATGTTGCATAACTAAGTGACTATGGGTAAATAGCAATACAGACCGGGTTCTATAGCCTTGGATGGCAACTGGTCTACCGCAGAAAGAAATGGCAACCTACTGCGGGAAAAAATCTGCCTCGTCAGTCATGTATCGAATGATACATGATCGCCTAAGCGTGTATCACGCATTGCACATAACTGACTGGCTATGGGTAAATAACAGGACAGACCGGGTTCTATAGCCTTGGATAGCAACTGGTCTACCGCAGAAAGAAATGTCAACCTACTGCAGGAAAAAATCTGGCTCGTCAGTCAAGTATCAAACGTACATGATCGCCTAAGGGCGTACCACGCATGGCACATAACTTACTATGGGTAAATAACAGGACAGACCGGTTTCTATAGCCTTGGATGGCAACTTGTCTACCGCAGAAAGAAATGGCAAACCTACTGCGGAAAAAAATCTGCCTCGTCAGTCATGTATTGAAAGATACATGATCACCTAAGCATGTATCACGTATTGCACATAACTGACTATGGGTAAATAGCAGGACAGACCGGGTTCTATAGCCTTGGATGGCAACTGGTCTACCGCAGAAAGAAATGTCAACCTAATGCAGGAAAAAATATCCTTCATCAGTCATGTATCGAAAGATACATGATCGCCTAGGCGTGTACCACGCATGGCACATAACTGTGTATTCTATTGAACTATCTGTTTATTGAAGTAAGCTTCAGTCTATTTATTTAATAATTAGTTACAAAATAAATCAAATTTGCATTCAAGTTTAAAAATCCATCAACATTTTCTATTGCTACTGCATTTGTAAAACGTCTCTCTAAAAATATTCCATGTGAATGTATACGTACTAATAAAGAAAAAAAAAAGTTTTTTGACCAATATATACATATTATTTAGAATGCAACTTTTGAATCGAACTTTTGTGATGTTATCTGGGGTCGTTATTACTATAGTTAGAACGGCAACTTACAAATTGTAAGGGTTTATTTTAAACAAGAATAAAACAAGTAGATATTTATTCGTCTGAGGCTGGAAAGCAAACGATATTTACCTGGCAGAATGTGGCACAAGGCCCATTTTTATGTGGGGCATTCAGAGCTCGTAAGCTCAGGCAAAAAAAAGCGATTCTTTGAATGAAGATTGTTAAACCTAAGCTCTCCTAATACCATAAAAAGTTTTGTCTTTTTTAATTGAAGTAATACTTTCGAATGTCAAATTTTAGAACGCCAAAGCATTTAATTTGAATAAAAGCTTTTAAATCATGATACTCGAAAGTATAATTTGAATCAACAGAAAACGTTGAATAATTTCGATTTCTGTAAAATAACGTCTTTGATAAGAAACGTGTCCGCTGATTTTTATCGTGTTTCTGTAAAAACGGAAGACAATTATATAGAAAGAATCTTTTTTTCTTTTTCTTTATTTTCTTCTTTTTTTTTGTTATTACAACGATCGAGATATAATTGGAAGGTGGTCTACCAGGATAAACATTCTTAAATTTCTCAACCATAAAATATCCCCTATCCTCTAATTATATCAAAATGTTTACTTGTTTGTTTTTTATCGCTTAAAGGAGTCGTAAATTTCCACGTAATTTTTATATTTTTCTTCTTTCTTATGTAGGATTTTCTTTTTAATGTCTTTTCTTTTTTCACTGCTTTTGTTACCGTTTGATAAACCGTATTTAAAAACGTTCCACTCACGTACACATTCCTGACAGTGTCGGCAAGCAATTATTCATTGATTTTCGAAACATAGGTTTTTCCGTCCTCTGCTGGTCAGGATTTGGCGTCCGCAAAACCTATGATGTTCGGGAATTGGTTACCGATGAATGAATTGGTCTCGGCAAACCAATTTCAAACAATGGCCTCATCTTTTGGGTTCACTTCGAATTAAAGGCATGAATCCAATTATTTCCTTTCGCTAATTATCAGCTAAAGAGCAGGGTAATATGAGCTTTTCAGTATTTCCGATGGCGGACAGTATAGGAGAAGGAAAAGAATCGGGAAGCCAAAGTGAAACTACTCTAGATGTTATGGCAGTTCAGAGATATTATGAAATGAAGCTGTGGAGAGCCATGATAGCCTATGAACTGGACGAATATGGCATTATAAAAACATACTTACGCATACCGAAGTGAAATCTCACTGTAATAGAGGCTTTTGATTTAACAATCTTTCTTTCTTTCTTTCTTTCTTTCTTTCTTTCTTTCTTTCTTTCTTTCTTTCTTTCATTCTTTCTTTCTTTCTTTTTTCTTTCTTTCTTTCTTTTTCTTTCTTTCTTTCTTTCTTTCTTTCTTTCATTCTTTCTTTCTTTTCTGTGCTAGTTTTTTATTTAATTCTGCCTTTATGCTTTAACTCTCTTCTTTGTATTTTTATTTCCTAGATATTTAAAGAAAAGCTGTGGAGGGTCATGATCACCTACAACCTGAAGGAACATGACATTATAAAAGTAGTGTCATCAGATACGAGCATACCAAATGTGAAATCACACTGTAATAAAAAACCTTCTTCAACTTTGTTCTTTCTTTCTTTCTTTCTCTCTTTCTTTCTTTCTTTCTTTCTTTCTTTCTTTCTTTCGTGTTATCTCTCTTCACGTTCCCTTTGTATTTCGTGGCAATTCCCATATATTAAGAAAGGAAGCTGTAGAGAGCCATGATCGCCTAAGACCTGAAGGAACATGACATTATAAAAGCAGACAGTCACATCACATATGCGTATACCGAAGGTGAAATCTGTTATGAATGCTCATCTTGAACATTGTTCTTGTAGTCATTCTTTCTTTCTTGTGATTTATTTAACTTCATGTTAACTTCGTACTTTGTGGCGTTTCAAAAATATTAAGAAAGAGGTCCGTGGAGAGCCATGATCGCTTAGTGTCGGTAGGAACATGGTTCAATAAAAACATCTGTCGGTGATATCTTATTTGCCCATACCGAACGCGAAATCTCACTGTCGTAAAAGCTTTTCTTTAACATGGTTCTTTCATTGTTTATTCATTTCTTTTTCTCGTTTTTTTATATCTGCTCTTGTCTCCTTTGTATTTCGTGGCAATATCATAAAGGAAGCTGTAGAGAGCCATCATCACTTGGAACCAGAAAGAACATTGCATCATAAAAAAGCAAACGGTGATATATTTGCCCATACCGAACGCGAAATCTCACTGTCGTAAAAAGCTTTTCTTTAACATGGTTCTTTCATTGTTTATTTATTTCTTTTCTCGTTTTTTTTTTTATCTGCTCTTGTCTCCTTTGTATTTCGTGGCAATATCATAAAGGAAGCTGTAGAGAGCCATCATCACTTGCTACCAGAAGGAACATTGCATCATAAAAGCAAACGGTGATATATTTGCCCATACCGAACGCGAAATCTCACTGTCGTAAAAGCTTTTCTTTAACATGGTTCTTTCATTGTTTATTTATTTCTTTTTCTCGTTTTTTTATATCTGCTCTTGTCTCCTTTGTATTTCGTGGCAATATCATAAAGGAAGCTGTAGAGAGCCATCATCACTGGCTACCAGAAGGAACATTGCATCATAAAAGCAAACGGTGATATATTTGCCCATACCGAACGCGAAATCTCACTGTCGTAAAAGCTTTTCTTTAACATGGTTCTTTCATTGTTTATTCATTTCTTTTTCTCGTTTTTTTATATCTGCTCTTGTCTCCTTTGTATTTCGTGGCAATATCATAAAGGAAGCTGTAGAGAGACATCATCACTTGCTACCAGAAAGAACATTGCATCATAAAAGCAAACGGTGATATATTTGCCCATACCGAACGCGAAATCTCACTGTCGTAAAAGCTTTTCTTTAACATGGTTCTTTCATTGTTTATTTATTTCTTTTTCTCGTTTTTTTTTTATATCCTTTCTTGTCCCCTTGGTATTTTGTGGCAATATCTTAAAGGAAGCTGTAGAGAGCAATGATCGCTTAGGACCAGAAGGAACGTGGCATCATAAAAGCTAACGGTGATATATATATACATATAATGAATGCGAAATTTCACTATAATAAAAACTTTACTTTAAAATTGTATATTTGTTCGTTCTGTCTTTATTTATTTTTTGAGCAATATCACTCTTGTACGTTTTATATCTTAAAGAGTTCCGTACATATACATGTTCCCGGAAGTGTAGATAAATTATTATTATTATTATTATTATTACTCGTGTATGTTATGTTTCCTGCCTTGTATCCTGTAGAGCCAGGTCCAAACTATGATCTTTAGGCCCTATAGGAGAATTGTCATTCAATTGATAGCATTTTTCTTAGTATATTGAATGTTCCTAGCAGGGCGATATTTTGGGCAACTTGTATGATGTTACCAGGGACACTGTTAGTAAAATTGACCGTTCATTTTCTCACCAGGCCTAGAGCTCCGATTTCTATTGGTACAGTCTTCATTTCTCACATAATGTTCATCTCGATCACCAGCTCCTTGTATTTGGACAACTTCTCGATCATTTTCGTGACGTTCCTCTCACATGGTACGGCTATGTCAATAAGCATACACATTCTGTATTTCTGGTCTTTTATGATAATATCACGCATTTTGCTGTTATTTTCTTTGTCAGTTTCAACTGGCATGTCCTAGAGGATAGTTATATTTGTTATTTTGGGTAACTGTGTGTGGTTGATGCTCATACCATCTCTCAGTAGTTTCGATTTTGGGATTCTTACATATCTTCCAGTGCACATATGTCGCTACCTTGTTATGTCTGTGGGTATATATTTTTTTTTTTTTTGCTAGTTTCGGACATCTTGAGATAATATGGTTGACAGTTTCATCATATTTTCTGTATATCTTACATTTCATGTTAGTTCCATCCTTGATTATGTAACAGTGAAAGGATCTGTTTGCGAGGCTGTAGTCTTGAACTGCAAAAATTAGCCCTTGTGTCTCAGCTTGCAACTCGGTGCTCCCCAGCCACTAGTCTGTTTTCTGTTGGTCCACATCTCCTTCTTTCGTTCTTTTTAGGTATTTGCCACGCAACGCCTTGTCCTCCTTGTTTTTTTTTTGTAATTTAATTTGGCCAAGTTGTTTTGTTTTCTGTTTTACTCGTTTAGCGTAGATGGTATTCGCTTCGTTTTTTGTTGCTAAGTTTTCAGGTACATTAAGCTGTTTCTTGAAGGGTGCTGTTTCGTTGTTAATGTAGTGGAGTTGATGTTTTACTATTTGTAGGAGTGGGACATTAGTTTTTTGTGAGGTATGCTTCCAATCCGATTGTTGTAGTCCATAGAGCTAGTTCAAGTTGAATGAGACCTTAGCCTCCGAAAGCACTTTGTATTTAGACCGGAAACTACCTACGCAATAGACTCTTCCAGGCCTATTTACGGCCTATCCTTATAGAATTGTCAATGTTTGTCTACTCACCCCCGTTAAAAATAGACTCTTCTATAAGAATTAGCTTTGACCAATCAACACCACACATTGTGAAACTCGGCTTGTTATTGGTCGAGACGACCCTAGAATGTGTATCCATGGTCAAAAATCTGTTTTCCCGCCAGGCCACTGGGAGCCTACTTTGGTTTCCCAAATCAAATAAAAGGACGAATTTCAGTCCAATTCACCAGTCAGACCTCCACACCTTGAGAGATGGCCATCAACTCCACGCCAGTCAAAAACTCTGACTTTGCCGCGTAAAAAATATTCTCTGACTCAGCAACCTTCTATCTCTCTCTAGAATATTTCTCAAACTTCACTTATTATACTTTCAAAGTGATATTTCTCACTACATAACAAGTATCAGTAACTAACAATCTATTTATCTCAAGCAGATAAAGGTACGCAACTCTGAACAACTTTGAATATTTGTATAAACACACTTACGTACATACACTAACGATTCAACCTCAACACCGAACATTTTTTGTACGTGATCAAACGAACAGTTTAATTCTGTGAACAAATCTAATCAATACCTGCAAACGCACTCAAACATTCACAATAACACAATACACAATAAAATACACTAATCCTCATTTATCCATCAAATCTTAAACCCACAGTATATTAAATTGTATATAAATTGATGTTATTGTTATGCATTCAACTTTTGTCTTGTTTTTAACTTTTGCATGATTTGTTCCAAGTATTTGTTCTAAATAATTGTTGTGGACGAATGTTGTAGAACACGGCCTCGAAATTCCTTCTGATCAATTTAAACACAATCTCTAGTCTGCAACATCCTCATTTGTGTAAGCATTTTTCTGGTCTTGGCGTTCAATCTTTTAATGTCATACAACTTTTATTTAATAATGTTGAATCTGTATGTTACTCCGGCTATAGCTAAGGAGTTGATAGCCTTACTTTTATTGGCCGCATTAAATTCGCTTTTTTGGTATGAAACGCACTCTCCTATAATATTCTTTTCAGATCTTTTTCTTCATAATTGAATGTTGTATTCCTTCTCCTTCATTAATTCCTAAGTATTTTCATGTACCATCTTGGTCTAGTTCCTTAATCTTGTTGATATCAAAGTCTAAATTTGTAGTTTTCACTAATTTACCGCCTTTGAAGGTGCCTTTCATACATTTGTCGATTCCAAAATCCACCCTAATGTCTTCGCCAAAAGGTTTTGACAATGGTGAGTACGTTTTTCTGCTGGTTGTCATCCTTGGCAAACATTTTAAGATCATCAATATAGAATGGGTGATTAAGTTTGCTATTCTGTGTCTTGTATCCTTGGCTACTGCTGTTCATTAAGCAGCTCAATGGCGCTAATGCAAGGCAGAAGAGCAGTGGCGATAATGAATCTCCTTGGAAAATCCCACTTTTGATGTTGATTGTTCTCGATGTTAATGACTCGTTTGTATGGTTAAGGTTTATTGCGTTCTTCCGTTAGGAAGTTGTGGGGGTATTTTTTGTATATTTTTAGACTCTTCTCTATCCATAAGTGTGGAAAACTGTCGAACATCTCCCTGTTGTGGACCCATGCTATGTATTTTCTTTTTTTTACTTGATTTTCACCTCTTCCAATATCGTTTTATTCATAATTAGTTGGTCCTTGCATCCGTAACTTGCTTTTTTTACATCCCTTCTGTTCTGCTGGGAGTAAATCATTTTTTCTCAAGGAAGTTGTATGTCCCCTCGATTATTATTATTATTATTACTATTATTATTATTATTATTATTTTCTTTGATTTCTGGCGTTTACTCATTTCTTTCCGGGTCCCGCCCAGGGACCTAAGGTTATAAATGGCATCATGACACTTTCCACTGACAAAAAAAAAAAAAAAAATTACATAGATAAAGCCCTTCGTAAAGTGTGGGCTGTACTTGTCAGAACAATTTTTGTATCTCCTTGAGGCATGGACTTCCAGGAATCCCTTCAATTAGTCTACTGCAATCTTTTTCAACCAGTCCTAGGGTTCCAACTACAACAGGGATTGTTATGTTCCCATATGCCACATATTATTATTATTATTATTATTATTATTATTATTATTATTATTATATCCTTTAATTTCTGGTGTATACTCATTTTTCCGGGTCCCAACCAGAGACTTATGGTCTGAAATGGCATCATTAAAACTCCCAAAACCCTCAGATCACACACATTTTACATAGATAAAGCCCTTCGTATTGTATGAGTAGTAATTGTGAGTACATTATTTTTTGTATTTCTTTGAGGCTTGGGTTACCAGGGATTCCTTCAGTGAGTCTATCTGGCCCTTTTCCAATCAAACTGACGGCTGCAACGGAAATAATAACAATAATAATAATAATAATAATAATTATTATTATTATTATTATTATTATTATTATTATAGCAGCAAGCAAGCCAAAAAAATGACGTCAGGTTACAAATCGACTAAGATTAATATTTCCAATGATGTTACTGAGTAAGAGAACAACATGACATCTTAGTGATTCTGAGGTGCAAATATATGGAGTTCATATGTCCATGACAAGTCTTTCGACAGTCGGCCATGAAGACACCTAAAACTGCTGCCTCTCCTGAAGAGATCTGACTCCCAGACGATATTCCCAGATAACTGACAAGCATATGAATGGTAATGAACTGAATTTTTAATGGGGGCCGATTTTAACTCCCAAAGAAAAAAAAAACACGTGCATGTTAACGCCTCCAATTAGTTTCTTTTGCTGGTAATCATTCTTGTACGTTCAACGATTTCTTGGGGGTGGCTGTACATCAAAAATATCATACAGTACTTGTATAGGTTCTTCCTTTCTTGTGGAACTTTCTTCAGTAAATGTGCCCTTAAAATTACGCCATCTTCCCACATTTGTTTTCCATTTCTATATACTCTGAAAAACACTATTTCGTTAATTTTCTAAACGTGTGTGTGCTTTCTGTTATCTATTTTTATTCTTTTTTTAAACCTGGTAACAACAAGTCAAACACCAAATTAATTTTTCTTGTGAACGTCAATTCTGCCGGTGACATGCCTGCCGGTGTATTGGGATTCGGCGTTACCCGGTATACTCTCGAAGATTTTTGTCTTGCTCCTTTGCGCTCTTTTTCATTATTTTCTTTTTATAAAATCTCTATCAAAAGCAACTACAAATTGTTCAGCTTGTCTGTTTGACCTTGAGTGATACGGCGAGGTTGTAATATATTCAATCGAGAACATTTTATAAACGTATTTAAATTCGTAAGCAGTGAATTGTGTACCGTCAACCGAAACTATGTCATCCGGAATGCCATATCTTGCAAAAACGTTCGTGTAAAAAAATCACTGTATCCGTAGAATTTGTTTTTTGCCCTGCCAACTTCCAGGTCACTTAGTAAATCTAGCCACTACTACAAGATAATGTAATCCGTTCAATGGCCTGCGAAATCTATGTGCTGTGTTGGCCACGGATTATCTATCTTTGGCTAAGGTTGTAATTTCGTAGTAGGTGATTTTTCTGCCAGAGCATAAACTCTGCAGGCTATTGCTAATTTTTCGTTGTTTTGATCCATTTTGGCCCAGGAAACATCGCTTCTCATAAGAGATTTTATCCTTTAGATTCCTGGATGTCCACTATGAAATTCATTTAATATCCGCTTTTGGAATATGGTAGGTATTATTCTCTTTGAACAAATATCAGTACTCCATAACAATGAGTAAGCGTTCAAGTCTGGTTTGCGTTCTAAAAATCGTCTTTTCTTTTTCTCGTTTTTTTTTTTTTTTTTTTTTTTTTTGAAATAAACATGTCTTGTTCTGATTTTAGTTTTATTTCTTCCCGGCTAGTTCGCTTACGACATTGCATATATTTTTTAATTTCTATTTCACTTTTTAATTCTGCAATAACAGGGTCCTCAAACGGTTCAGTATTTTTTGGTATCAATTTTGATAAACCATCAGCATGTAAAAGTTTTTGGACGGTTAGTATTCCATCTTGAAATCGTAATTTAATAAGATGGTACCCTAGAGTTGTAATTTATTCGCTGTATGCGTACGTATTCCTTTTTATGAACCATAGAGGTCGGTGGTTCGTCTGTAAATAAAAACGCCTTCAGTGCATAAATTTGTGAAAATTTTCACTGTAGATATTATTGGTAACGCCTCTTTTTTTCTGGAGGTAGTTTTTTTTCGGTAAATATGTGCGACGTCTTTCCTTTTACCGTTATCATATTTATGTAGAATTACCGCTCTGATACTACAGCCGTGACCATCTGAAGCCATTATGATTTCCGCTTTTGGATCGTAGTGTGCTAGTGTCGTTAGCATTTTCTTGATTTTTTCAAACGCTTTCTGACACTTATCAGTCCATTTCCACTTTATGCTTTTTTTTAAGCAAATTGTTCCGTGGAGCTCTCCAGTTCTGCATATTAGTTATATAGATATGATAATAATTTTCTAGTCTTAGAAATGCTTCTAACCTAGTAACGTTTGTTGGAGGAGGCATATTCTTAATCGCACTTGCCCTCGACGAATCTAGTTGAAGACCATTTTCTTGTTAATGATTTGTCCCAAGTACTTGATTTTAGGCAAAAACAATTCATAATTTTTCTCAATGAGATTGAACGCGTATTCCAATATTTTTTTTCAAAAACTCTTTTTGCATGCACGATACGTCGTTCCTTAGATACACATTTAATTAATATATCATCCAGCTGCGAAATCACAATCTGAAAGCCATGGCGTGTTGAAATATAGCTAGGGCCACTTTTATCCCAAAAGGAAATCGATTGAACTTATACAATCTCTTGTGCGTGTTCATAGTTATTAACCCCGAACATTTTTCTTTTTGCAAATACGCTTCAGAAAATTCTGCTTAGAAAACAAATTTTCACCGTTTAAATTTCCAAACATTTTCTCTAGACTTGATAGTAGGTAGTCATGGGATTTTAAACATTTGTTGGTTAAAAAATATCAGCGTAATCACGATTTCCATATAGTAATGAGACCCAACTCATCCGACAGAACATTTTTTCAATTCCACTTTTGAATGTTTAAACTGTTTTTATTTAAATTGTTAGTTACATTTTTGCAATAAATATTTATAGGTAAATCCCAGAGCTCAAGTCATTCCATCCAGTCAGTAACGAATAAGTTGGTAGTATTTTTAAAATATAAGCCTAATATTTTACACTATTATTATGAAATGAAAGTTTGCAAATCATTTCACTAATGAAAAAGGATTTCTTACCCGACACGCCACGTGCGAATTTCGAAGTTATTTTTAATGTAAGTTTTCCGTTTGCTTTTCATGTGTCTTCGTTGATTATTGTGATATCTCTATTAGCGTCTAGTTGCATTTTTACATGGACATAATTAATTTTCACATACAATTTTTTTTTTGGTTTTCTGTAAATATTTTTTTTCTATCGGTGTACGAAATTATTTCTGTGAGAACTTTTCCTTGCTTTAGTTTTACAGTGTGACTGTTTATGTCTTCTTTTTCCACACTTGTAGCACTTTGAATTCTTAAAGGGACAGTCGTCTCCTAGATGTAACCGTTCACATCTGAAACGTGCATTAATTTTTTTTCCACATTTTTATTTAACTTATATGTATGCGTATTCTTTTTCTTCAATTTCTTTCGTATCACGTCTCAGATTTAGGATTCTCTGATATTCGTCCACATTTTCTTGTAAGATTAGTTTTTTTTTTAATTCTGTTCAAGTTTCGTTAGAATTCTAGCACGTATTTCTGCGTCTTTCTTCACCGTTAACCCTTGAAAGGAAATTAACAATGTATATATATCCGGTGTCAGTTTGTTTAATTTTATTCTTTCATGCTCCTTAACGATTCCAGCATGTGTGACAAAATTTTCGTCTTTTTTTTTCTTTTTTTTTTCTTTTGTCAGATTCATTCACTTCAAACGGGTATTGAATAACGAACTTTTCTCGCTAAAAATTTTAGTCAGAATACCGTTTATTCGAAGCAAAATTCTCCTGTTTTTTTCTTCGGTACTACAAAATTACCGTATTTTTTTCTTCTGCTAGTGCAAACATTCTCAACAAAAGTCTTGTTCTTGTTTCGTCTTTTCGATCGCTGCATTCTTGTCTGAAAATTTGCTCGTATCTTCTAAAATTAGCAGATAATTCCGTTATCTGAATTGAATGTGGATTCAGCTATGGCATGTGCTACCGCATCCCTAGTAAAAGAATCTTGAGAATTTTCTGTTTCTTTCCGTGTTATTTCAAGTAATTTTTTTGTTCTTTCTGGATTTCCGACACCTACAATTGTTACTGTTGTTGTATTTTTAGAAACTGGACCCAATAATTCTTCTATATTCCAAGGATATCTGTTTTTCTTACCTTCTTTCACCTTTTTTCTTTTTTTCAAACACAAAAGAAGAAAAATAAACCAATGTGTTTCGTCGTTACTGTTATCATATGCGCCGAAGCAAAAAAGTATTTTTTTTCTTCTCCGTATGAGTTTCGATCCCTCGTTGCCGCTGTTATAACTCGCTCCTAGTGGTAATATTTCGCTTAGGCTCCTCTACGGGACGTCATTAGCAATTCTCCTCAACTCACTCCAATGGACACCCCTGAGACACTTTGAGTTCTTTATTTAAGGTATCTTGCCTAGTTCACTTGTGTTGCTGTTGACGTCTTTATTTAATCTGCAGCAATTATTATTAGTCATAGTATGCTAATAGTTTCTGACCAGGCACTTCTCGCTTGTAGAATTCTATTCAGGCTCCATGATTTGCAGCCAACCTTGATCATCAAATATATAAATGCAATGTCAATCGTTATCGACTGTCTTCTTGATTACATTTCTATTGTTCTAGTTCCTTAATAATTTTTCTTATGTCTTAGAGGCTATATTGGCTTGGGTGATATGATTTTTTTTTTTAAAGTGGCAGAAGTATCATGATTACATTATCATTCTGCTTTGTTATTTAGTGACTAAGTTACGTCATGCCAGGACCTAATAAATAATGGGCTATTCTGTTATAATTGGTGATGAAAGACGTAAAAGACATATCAGAGACGCTGTTTGGTTTCAATTAAAGAAATAAGAAAAGAACGAAAAAAAAAAGAATGTAGTGTCAGCAATCACGATCTCTTGGTTTTAATGTTTGCTCCAGTGAATTCTTTTAAGCGTTTCACCCCAAGCAAGGCGGGAAGCCACTAGGACGCAAGGGGTTACAGAAAATTTGGAGCAAGATCAGATAGGAGTAATAGAGAAAAGGATGAGGAGAAGGATAGTGGATAGATCAAGGCAACTGGAGATGTCGATTGACATTACATTTGAATAGTTAGAGATTATAGCTCTCAGGGAAACTGGAATAGGGAAGGGAGTTGCACAGGCGAGAGGTGTGAGACATAAAGCTATTAGAGTAGAAGAGACGGCTACATTTAGGAGTTCCAACAGTGAAAGGGTGAGAGCAGGATGCCAGCCTCGTAGGGCGCTTGAATTCATGAAGTCTGGGAACCTGCAAATGCAGCTCCTCGGAGCAATTGCCATGAAAGTATTTGTAAAAAAGACAGGGAGAGGCGACGGCGGGTCTGTGAGAGAACAACTGTAGACGAGATGCCAGAGCAGGGCCAATTATATTGCATATCCGTCTCTGGAGCTTATCGAGAACCCCGAGGCAAACAGAAGGGGCGGATAACCTTGTATTTTTGTTAATTTTCATTTGTACTCTCCCACCAATTTTTAATAACAACCTGCATTTTTACTTATGATCGATACTCCAGTATATAGATAAATTATGATTGAAATTACAATTATTTTCCTAAAGTTGTTTAGTTAAATATTTAAGGATGCGTTACACGTCAGGCATTTCATGGTCGTAGAACTCGCAAGTAGCTTAACTTAATAATTATGATTCATCAGACAATTTAATTAGCAAAGCCGTGAAATTTAAATGGGTATCTAACGGGTATAATTTATTTTAGGCCAGTCTACCCTCCGGGTCAGTACAACTAAATTGATTTTCCACGCTTCTTTTTGGATAGATTCCGAATCAATGTGCTCCTTTAGACTGTCAATGTATGCCTACCAGGATTTATTATTCCGTGCCAAGGATAGCACTGGACCATCTTTGACGGTTCCTCTTCAGAATATCAGGCACAGTGACATAATAGGCAGAATTGACATTTATTGACCTCACATTTGGGGGTTTTCTATAGAAGCAATTGACTTTTACTACTTTCATTTCATTACATAGGCTACAATTTCCTTTTCTGTTCCTTTCGTAAGAGCCCACGAATCGCTTCGATTCAACGGTGAATATAAGACAACTTAATTTTGTTCCTTTATTCAGTCTTCATTTCCTGATGTTTTTTTTTTTTAATTTATGTCTCACTGATGAAGTTTTAGAGTTTCCAAGCGGAGCTTAGATGTGGCACAAGGCCGAAAGTAAGGGGTACCCAGTGAAGATCGAACTCACTACTCAGTCGTAATTGTTCTAGTGAGACAAGCTTGCTAAACATTACATCACATGGAGGTACCCTATGATTTCCCAAGCGTAGCTTAGATGTGGCACAAGGCCGAAAGTATGGAGCACCCAGTGAGGATCGAACTCAATACTCAGTCGTAATTGTACTAGCGAGACAAGCTTGCTAACCATTACACCGCCTCGAGGTGTCCCGTGATTTCCTAAGCGTAGCTCAGATGTGGCACAAGGCCGAAAGTGTGGGCCACCCAGTGAGGATCGAACTCACTATTCAGTCATAAATATCCTAGCGATACAAGCTTGCTAACGATTACGCCGCCTCGAGGTGCCCCAGTTTTAGAAAGAATATAAAACAAAAAAGACACTCAGAATGAGAGAGTGGAAATTTCTAGGTGACATAATGAAGAAAGAGGGCTTAGAAACTTCGACACTCACAGGGCATATTGAAGGCAAGGGGGGGCGGAGGGAAGTAGCAGATAACTTAGCTAGTTTAAAGTTGTGTAAATGGCGTTCAACATTGAGCCATTGATTGCCCTCAACTCAAATTTAGAAGAATTTATTTGAATCACAGTCAGAAATTCGAAAAGATATTTATGAAAGAATACATTTATTAATATTCTTGAATAATTCCGCACGCCGCTGCTTTGGATAAAGATGTTAACGTTTCCACGCCAATTCTAGGAAAAATTTAGGAAGGAAACCGCCATACATACTATAAGGTAACCAAAAACTCCTTACCTTTTTTTTTAAGTCGTATGGGAAGTAGCGATCACTGATACGCAACTGAATATGTCATGTGCTATGAAAGTGGTGCGTATTTATTTGGAAGAATATGCATCAGTCATAGGAAAAACCTTTTTCATACGAAACTAGCCTGTAGCAGCTAATTCTCACAATCCGGGTCTTCACAGCCAGAACTCGCCATATCTTCAGTCGACTTATCCTCATTCTCTTTATATTGCAACGTTAAGTTTTACTCAGCTTCTTTCTCAGAACTGCTGTAATGTTAGACGGACTCCCGAAAGAACGTTTCTTTGATCACTACAACCCTCATCTATTCAAGTCGAGAGTCAATCGTTATCTATCCTACATCATCATATGGAACGCGGGCTCTTTCCCTATACGCCCGTAAAACATCACCATTCGCCAACCCTCTACCCTGAGTGGCACTTACGCCTTTATACCATAGCAAAAAGAAAAAAAAAAGAAAAAAAGGCAATTAATGAAGAAATTTGTTTTCACGACACAGAAAATGTCCACACTTTATCATTTTAAGCGTAGTACCATTTTCTTTTTGTTGCGTTCTATATCGTCTAGGGGTCCCCAAGTTACTACATAAAACTGTATCAACGGAAAGGATTATTTATTTTTGGTATTTGTTTTATTAATAATGGCAACTTGAATTCTAAGAAACAGTAGGATGACTGAAGTCACAGGAATGCATGTCGCATCTAGGCTCAGCATCCTTACGCGGGTGGTATTAGCCGATCAGAAACTTGGGTGTGGAAGGCATATCGATTCTTGAGACCTTCTGTTGAATTCGCGCCGTTTTGGATTTATATTCAAAACACAGCAAAAGGCAATCCATTACTGTCAGAGACACTCCAGTCAATCGCTGACCATTCTGTTCCTGGTCTTCGCATTCTGTAATATTTTCTCGTAGTTTTAACTTTCCGGTCAAATTTGATCTTCAAAAATTTAAAGACAATGGCGATCGTTATTTTCCGTCTTAATTTTTGTTATTTCAGTGTTCGTTCTCCTAAGTATTTTTCTTTCTTATATTCTTTCATTAACTCTCCGTGTCTTAGTGCTTTTTTTAAGCATTACGCCCCGAGCAAAGCGTGAAGCCACTAGGATGCAGGGGTTTGCAGAAGATTTGGAGCAAGAGCAGATAGGAGTGATAGAAGAAAGGATGAGGAGAAGGGTAGTGGATAGATCAAGGTAACTGGAGATGTCGATTGACATTACATTTGAGTAGGTGGAGATTATAGCTCTCAGAGAAACAGTAATAGGGAAGGGTGTTCCACAGACGAGAGGTGCGAGATATGAAGCTATTGGAGTAGAAGAGACGGCTACATTTTCTACAGTGAAAGGGTGAGAGCGGGATGCCAGCCTCGTAGGGCGCTTGAAGTCTGGGAACGAGTGAAAGCAGTTCATCGGAGCAATTACCATGAAAGTATTTGTAGAAAAGACAGAGAGAGGCGACGGCGCGTCTGTGAGAGAGTGACTGTAGACGAGACTCCAGATCAGGGCCAATTATATTACATATCCGTCTCTGGATCTTGTCAAGAGCTCCGAGGTAAACAGAAGGTGCCCCAGACCATATATGGAAGCAATACTCCATGCAAGGGTGAATGGTTGATTTGTATATTTGAAGTATCGATTCCGGGGAGAAAAATTTCCTGGCGCGGCACAGAGAGCCAACTTTCCTCGCGGTGGAAGAAGCAATTGACTCAATGTATTTGTTCCATTTCAGGTCAGCACTCAACGTGAGACCGAGCAGACGCAGGGAGTTGCTCTCAAGAAGTTGACTATCAGACATTCTAATGGGGGGGCAGGGAAGGATCTCTATCGTGATTAATAGAGAGTAGTTTAGTTTTTGAGGCGTTAAAGTTAACCAGCCAATTCTTGCCCCAATTAACAACCGATTGGAGGTCCATTTCAAGACGCACGGCCAGGTTAGTTTTGTCAGCGACACTAGATTTATTTTTGAGGCAGGAGTAAATTGTAGTGTCGCCCGCGTAGATGCTAACTTGGGAATCTATGGCGTCAGGAAGGTTGTTGATGAAAATAAGGAATAGAGTGGGGCCTAGGATGGAGCCTTGGGGAACACCTGCGTTCGTGGAATAGGAACTGGAGGAGAATCCGTTGAGAACGACCTTCAATTCTCAGTTTGACAGGAATGATTGTATTAGATCAAACAGTCGACCAGTAATACCATAACCCTGGAGCTTACGAAGAAGGCCGGCATGCCAAACCTTATCAAACGCTTTGGAGATGTCTAGGGCCACGGCACGAGCCTCACCGTTATTTTGAAGGGCTTGGTAGACAGTTTCAGTGATGGCCGTAAGCACATCAGATGTAGATCGGGTGTAGCGGAAACCATATTGCTTGTCTGAGAGCAGATCATGGGATGTGAGGTGGTTAACCACTTCGGCATTGATTAGGGCTTCGAACACTTTGCCGAAGATGAGTAGGTGCTTCCTTGCAATGAAATGATTAAAAAAAAACGTTAGGGATGCTAAATCGTACGCAGATGTTTCTAATAGCCCTCAAATTCAAAAGCTAATGAACGTTGGACATTTTGAAATAATGATGCGTAATTTAAAGATTAATGCATAATAAACATTCAAATTAATAAGGAAAACATTTTTTTTTTCATTGATCAATCGATTTGTGTTTACGGTTTATCAACCCTTTTAAAGATATTTAACGCCGACACGTGTTATTGGATGATAAGAATTGTTTGGAGATTTTCTGTGCCGTGGCCCTAGACATCTCCAAAGTCTTACTATTTAACCCATAGTTGGGATGAGGTGCATACATACATTTCACCAAGAATATTTGTAAGTGATGGTAAGGAAAATAAATGAAATTCGAACCCGGCTCTCCGATTTTTCATACCCTTACACCACCCGCACATTCAAGCTTACAGCACCTGGTATCCCGAAGGGGTCACCAATCTAGGTTCAACGTTGCTTAATACCTTTAGAAAATGTATGCATCCACCTCCTCTCTCTCTCTAGCTATGGGTTAATTAGTAAAAATTTTATCAGTAAAAATCTTAAAATCTAAAACAGTTTTCTAGTTTTAAATAACCTGCTAAGCCGTAAAAAAAAACAAGTCAATTCTATTTTTTTTTTTGTTTATTATATTCTCAGTCTATCTGAAGAAACTTTTTCAAGTAACCGGTTTTGCTGCTTCTCTTGCCTTCGATCTCACTTGTGTGCATTAGATTATACAAGCCTTCTTTCCTCAGGTTCATCAAGCAATGGTTTTCATTATAGTAAGTAATGCGCTAATGAATGTTTAAACGGGGTGCTTCATGTACAATAATTACTCAAACATCAAAAGCAGCGATTCTAATGCTTTTCCCACTTGTGGCAACTTTGAAAGTTACCATTTCTCAGGGTACACCTGAAAATTATTATATACCATTATTAATATCTATCTCTTTTATATTTTTATTGTATTTCACGTGGAAAACATAATATAGAACACCGTGTATGCTCCATGTACTCAATTGAACGCAGCTTCTATCCGCTAACAAGTGAAGGCAGTTTCACACTGGTGACTTATAGACCTCGCGAAATACATTCCCTATGATATTTTAATTTTAAACTAGCAGCATGACCCGGCGTTGCCCGTGCTTGATTCAAAAATCGTAAGACTCATACAGCAATTGCTATCACTTGACTTAAAATATTTTTGCCCTTCCTTGCCTTTAAAGGAGTGCCCTTTGCCGTGCTGATGTTGCTAAATGTCTTACTTCTTGCCTATCTCACACTGCGAATTTTTTTCTAAGCACTATACTAAACATTAAATCTGTTACGAAAAAAGAACTAAACAAAATGAACACAAAACGATCAGCTTTAAAAAAGGACTCGTAACTGGAAAAACCGAATGAAAAAAGTATGTTAACAACAAATACTTTTTTACACCCAACCCAGTTCTGCGGAATCAGAATCAACGTTGAGTTTAAGCAAGCGAATGAGCCAATTGGAGTAAAGTGCCATGCAGATTTAAATTTTTCCCACTTGTGACGAATGCAGCTATCGATTTTTTTTTGCATGCTAGCATGCTAGTTAACATTCGTGTCAGTCAGTTGTTGGCTCTCACGCTGGCCAATAGAAAATTCCTGCCTATTCGTGGCAGCCAGCTATAGGCTCTCACTCTGGCCAGTAGAAAATGGCCGCAAACTACATGAAAACTAATGTAAATACTGTACATGAAAACTGCCGTGAAAGCAAGAAAAAAATCGATTATTTCCCCTATCGATGGAAGTTGGGAAATGCAAAGTCGGTCTTGGCCTTCACGCTTACTTGGAGCATGTGCATGTAAATCTTGGTGCAAACTCGTCGAAAATTGCGGCCGTGCATTCGTTACACACACACACACACACACACACACACACACACACACACACACACACACACACACACACACATCCTGCCTTTATAGATAGAGATAATATAAGGCTGTGAAGCCTTTGTTATGATGACCAAGGTTTTTCCAACAATATGTGGTCGATGAATACTAAAATTACACATAAAATCTAACAAAAATTACTCAGAAATGCATTGTCTATTGATCACTTTTTCGCGACCTCTTGTGGAACCCTAATTTTCCGAGTAAGATC
This sequence comes from Acanthosepion pharaonis, assembly GCA_903632075.3. NCBI lineage: Eukaryota > Metazoa > Mollusca > Cephalopoda > Sepiida > Sepiidae > Acanthosepion > Acanthosepion pharaonis. The sequence goes on along the minus strand of CAHIKZ030004897.1, from coordinate 1,961,915 downwards.
GCTTGAGAAACTAAGTTTTAGATGCATTTTTTTGGCTGATGGAGTGGTGGAACACAGAAAATGTTGGGTGACTGTCAAATAAAACTATTATGGAAAAATTACCGACGATGGAAAAGTCTAAAATTAGATAGGGTCGACTATATATATATATTACTATTGTCCTCATCTTTGTTACCATATTTATCAAAACGTTTCGGTCGTTGTACGCTCCGGCCTTCTTCAGCTGGTTCGAATGTCGAACTAGACTCTTTATTTCCATCACTGGGGTAGACTTTTCTAGTTCCACGTCTAATGGATGTCATTTATCAGTTATCTCCTGTTAATATCCCTCTCTAGGTTCTCTGCTGCCTTAACCTGGTATTGAACTCCTGTTACTGGATCTAACTAACGCCTTTATCCACAGTACCCTGTGTCCTTGAGGACATCTGTGTTGAATTTGTGGGTATTATAAACCTAATATCTTCAGTAAACATTTTTTTACCAGTGCTCATATTGCAATTTTTGCTGTTATCATTGCATTTTTTTTTTTTACCAGAGCCGACCAAGCATAGAAATAAAATACAATATGGGAACCAGTAATAAGGAGTGCCAGAGAAAAGCAATAACAACAAAGAGAATTGCAATATAAGCTCTGGTAAAAAAATTTGCATTGATAATGTAAATAGTGTACATAATACCTCATCTCAGAAATATAAACAGATACTGAAGGGCCGGAAGGTTGTAATAAATATGGCAACAAAGATGAGGACAATAATCCGAATAATGTATATAGTGTACATAATACCTCATCTCAGAAATATAGACAGATACTGAAGGGCCGGAAGGTTGTAATAAATATGGCAACAAAGATGAGGACAATAATCCGAATAATGTATATAGTGTACATAATACCTCATCTCAGAAATATAGACAGATACTGAAGGGCCGGAAGGTTGTAATAAATATGGCAACAAAGATGAGGACAATAATCCGAATAATGTATATAGTGTACATAATACCTCATCTCAGAAATATAGACAGATACTGAAGAGCCGGAAGGTTGTAATAAATATGGCAACAAAGATGAGGACAATAATCCGAATAATGTATATAGTGTACATAATACCTCATCTCAGAAATATAGACAGATTCAGGGTCGACTATGTTCGGTTCATATTCCTCAACAGTTTTTTGGGCAGGTGTAGAGGTTTATCCCTTGTTTTCTATTTATTTTTGATTTTTGGTTTCTTCTAAAATCTACTTTAATTATATATTTTTGGTAACCTCCAGTTAAACTGAAAAAAATCTATTTACTATTTATTTTTTACCTCTAAAGAGTAGATTGCGTCTTAAGGCCATTGTTGCATTACTTGGGTATGGTGTATTTTGTTGTTCTACAACATGTGATCAGTAGTCAACGTCTTGTATCTTACTTTACTATACACTATATATATCTCTTCTAATTAACATGCGCAAAGAGGTTTTTCTCGCCTGAGTCCATCCTTCACATCTCCCAATCTACCATTCGTCTTTGCATTGAATACTGTTGGTCTTGTGCCCTCAGCCCTGCTGTTCGAAGTCCTAGACAAAATCCAGTGATGGATATGCAATGCGATAGGTCCTGATCTGGCATCTCGTCTACAGTGACTTTCTTACAGAAGTGATATGGCTTCCCTCTGTCTTTTCGACAAATATTTCCATGGCAACTACCCTGACGAGCTACTTTAATTGGTACCCCATCTGCATGAATTTAAGCGTGCTACTAGGTTGGCATCTCGGTCCCACTCTGTTCCTGTCGAAACAGTTAAATGTAACCGCCTCTTCTACTCCGACAGCTCCTTCTCTCACACTTCCGGTCAGAGAAACTCCCTTCCTTCCATTTGCTTCTCTGATAACTGTAATCTTCAAATATTCAAATGCAATGTCAATCGATATCTTCTAATGCCTTGATCCTGATCATTGTCCTTCCCTATATCTTTACCTCTACTCTTTACTCTTGCCCTCACTCCCTGTAACCTCTTGCGTATTATTGGTACTCCTGCCTTGCTTAGAGTGAAATGCTTAAAAAAAATAAAAGGTACAATCTTATTTACTATTCCACTATACGTCCCTGAACCGAAGCGGTTTAATGCCGTCGGCTGTTATTCGAACTTTTACAACATCTTACCTCCTCTCGTCCTTGAGGTTTATGTTCTAACTTTAAGATGAATCCTTACCTACTAAGAAGTTTTGAGTTCTGTCTGTGCTCGAGGCAATGCCTCTTTTTCCATATTTGTTTTATTATTTATCTCTGCTGCTGTCAGTCTTCTTGAAAGTTACATTAATGGGTGACCTTCTTGGGATCAAATTGCTGACACAACTAGCTCACTCACATCGGTAGTTAACGTAACATTCTTTCTTCTTTTCTCCACAGTTCAGCAAACGCTTCTATTATCTCGCAGTGTTTTTGGTAGGTATCTGCTATAAAAATGGCAAGACGCTTGGAACAACTGTCAAAACAACAAATTATTTAAAATCAAACCCTCTCTAAACAAACAATTAACTGAACACAGAAAATCACGCAAAGAAGAAGTGGTTTTATCCCGTATTCGCATAGGACACACGCACATAACTCACTCCTTCCTCCTAAAAGACGAAGATCCTCCTGAATGCATAGCATTGCCAGGAGGCTTATACTGTGAAGTACTTCCTGCTTGATTGCGGTGACATGGCACATATTCGAAAGTTATTTTTACAACGTGGAACAACTCGAAAAATTAAACCCCAATTTGATTTTGACCTTTCTTAGGAAAGTTGGGCTATATAATAAAATATAATTCCAATTTGGTGTCTGATGATGAAAGGGGAAACATTGATACTTGCCAGGTGAGAAATTTTCAAAGAACAACGCACCTCTGAAAACAGTGAATTTTTATAAACAAAAAGCAAGACAACATCGAAAAAGAAGGAAATGAAAGGGAAAGTCTTTTTGAAAGCATTTCAACCTTATTTAAAGAAAAAGAAAAAAAAACTACTATTTGACCTTAAATGATCTCTTGCTGATCGATGGGTCGTTAAGTTTTAAACAAACAAACAAAGCGATAAAAACTAACCAATCCTAAAATGAATTCTAATGCTTTATTTTTATTACTATAGATATCTCTGAAATTTTGTTAATTAACTTTGGATCTGGCGCAATGCCATCTTTTGAAATTTGGTATCCTAAATATGATATTGTATCATAATCAAATTCACATTTGTCTCTGTTTATTCTGATTCCAGCAGTTTTTAACTTGTTCAATCAACTTCAACACTGTTTTTTTTGTCTTAATTCCTCTTTAGTGGCAGCACTAATGAAATTGTCAGCTTGATAAATAATCATATTACTGACTTCATCAGTTAATACCTTTTCTTTATTGCGCTTTGAAAAAAATGTCGCTTGCCGTTTTCACTCCAAAATACATTTCATCCATATTCATACTCCTATGGGGATATTTATTGTGCCAATTGTTTCAGTTTTTGAGACATATGTATGTACTAGTGAGCCAACCAAAATGAGCTGACTCATTTTATAGTTCACCAATAGAAGGGTTAACCAATCAGAATGCTCAAAATATTTAATCCGACGTGTATAAAGGCAGCCATTTTATTTTTTCTCCCAAAATATCTTCACTGCCAACCTCTGATATTGAACCCATTACGGCCTTCACTGGATTCTATATTCAGAGACTACGGCAAACATGGTTAACAGCACTAATTTCCTTGAATTTATCGTCATTCTGTATTTGATTGTAGGCCGATCTTAAATCAGTTTTTTGCGAAACATCCTGTGCCTGATAATTTGTAGATGGCGGTTTCGATACTGGAAATTAAAAAAGAGATCGAGAGTATTTTATGATTGATGCATATTTTAAAATCATCACATTTTCTTAAATACCCCTTTTCTTTAATCTAGACTACAATGGGTGAGGCCCATCTACTGCCACCTTAAAAAATTTCAAAACTGACCCAGTCGAGATGAAAAGGGAGGGCCAAAACAGACTGGGGAGGTTGGGAATTTCGACTTGGCTCATAACAAAAGTAGAAAAAATGTTGCTTGCCTTGTAATGAAAAATGGCTGTACTAGTAATGGACGCCTCAAAATGAATGGAACGCCGCCCGGTTGAAGGCTTGCAACTGAAATATGCTTAATATAATGGTGAACTTCATCTTGGAATTATCCGTTAGTTGATGAGTTCCTAAGCGGAATTAAGCAAATAGCTTAGTATAAGTGTTATGGAACTCTCCGGGAAGTTAATAATTTGCTTACGTAACCATTCTTGAGCGTTTCAAGTGCCGGCAGGTTGGTAGATTCTGAATATTTTTTTTCAGGATGTTCACCTTGAAATTTTTGGTGAAATTACAATCAGCAAATACGGTTTTTTTTTTTTCTTTTCTTTATCTTTTCATTAATCGCGCTTTTTTCTCAACTGTTGTTGTTGTTGCAATAATAATAATAATAATTTGACGGAAAGACATTGGTATGAACACCAGCCAGACTCAGTTACAGACATATGGCCAGTAACAATGTTATGCGACTTTAAAATGAACACAGAGAGAACAATCAAAGCTAATCGCCCAGATAACGTAATCAGAGAGTACAAGAACAGAATATGGCTTCTTATTAACATGGCCGACCCTACACACTGTCATGTATCTCTGAAGATTTACTCTAATCTTATAAAAACTATAAAAGTACAAGGATCTTGAAACAAAATCTCAAAAATCTAGCACGGAAGGACATCAACAATTCCAAATGGAACATTAGGTACGAAGAGCCTTATCTATGTAAAATATGTGTGATCTTAGCGTCTTCATTTTTTTTTAATGCTCAGTGAAAAATATCATGATGCTATTTCTGACCTTAGGTCGCTGGATGACACCCGGAAATAAATGAGTATATACCAGAAATTAAAGAAAATAAAAATAAAATAAATAAATAAATAAAAATAAATAGAATGAAAGAACAACAAACACGCGATATTTTTTTCTGACATCCGTCCAAAAGATTTTAATAGCATATCAAATGAACAGAAATCGCTATTTTATATATATATATATATATATATATATATATATATATATATATATATATATATATATGCACGTATAAATCAATAAATATATATATATGTACGTAAGTATATACACGCAAAACACATATGATTGTGTGCAACCATGCACGTATGTAATCCTTTCACACATATATGTATGTATATGTATAGGTGTGGGTATGTGTGTGTGTTTATGTATGTGTTAGTGTGAACATACGAATTATTGCCTCTGTTTTTGCACACACAGTTGAAGGCATACTTACCTAAAACATCCATATATAAATATATGCAGATCGAGTTATGTACCTCTGCATATGCACCTGTGTAAATAGGCGACGTTGCATGTCTGTCAGCGCACGCACATTGCGCATGTTTCAGGATAGATAAAATCATACATGTATATATATATATATGCTGATATACGTATATATTCAGATATGGATATACATTTATATACTTAATGCAGTGGGGTGATAAAATAAGTCAGTGCATAACGCAAACTGGTACATCATGATTTTATAAGAATGTTGAACATCAGACAAGGGAAAAAAATTAACGTATACTTATATATTGGTTAGCACGTATGTAAGTGTGTATGTATATATATATATATATATATATATATATATATATATATATATATATATAGGAATGTAGGTAGGCAGTGGTAAACAAAATATGAGCCACCTCTGTTAAAAAGAAAAAACCATTAACAAAACAAAAGCAATTTGTTTAACTTTTTACTAAGAACCAACCCCGCCAATTTTCTGGTTGAGAAAGGAGTCGGCCTGGGTTATCAATCCAATCCTGCAAAATCTCTCACTACAATCGTTAATGAGGGGAAAAAAAACGGATCACTATCAGCAACAGCAGAGAAGAAGCCCAGACCGGTGGTCAAGTTATGGTTGGGTAGGGTTCAAAGTCGAAACGAAGTCTCCGCTGGATAGTGGACATAGTGACACCAACAGAATGCCAAAAGAATCCTGGCGTAGAACGGTGTAGCAAAAGTATCAAGTATTAACACCGTAAAAGTGTCCCGACGCGGCGAATGACAGAAAGACTGGTCAAGTTAGGGGTTTTCAAAATCGAAACGAAGTCCCCGACAGGATAATGGACTTACTAACACCAACAGAATATCAAAAGAAACCTTGTGGAGAACATTGTAGCTAAAGAAGTTGCTTTTTTTTTTTCTAGTTGTCGTTTCGTTCTTTAGTTAGGTCGTATATATGCTACATCCAGGGCACCTCGAGGTAGTGTAATGTTTAGCCAGCTTGTCTCGCGAGAACGATTACGACGGAGTAGTGAGTTAAATCCTCACCGGGTGCCCTTAACTTTCAGCCTTGTGCCACATCCAATGTACGCTTGGAAAATCGCTATCCGCTAGGCCCTGCCAATCTATCATAAATCTATTCTGTAACCTTTCAAAATGAAATGCACCCCACCTTACGCCTTATTTATATAATTCAATTCTTCGACGTACAATATGAATAATGGACAATACTGTTTTGATCGCGAGGTAAGACAAAAAATACATATCAGAAACGCTACTTACTGCCAAGCTATGGATGTTAGCAAATCCGGGAAATTTTTCACGGATACTGCTAGTGTTAGTGAATCTATTCTGCGTTATTTTAGTTCATTTTTTATCGCTAAAAAACAATTACCAGTTTTGTGTAATAGCTAATAACTACTGTATTCCCTTTTTTTTCAGTATCACTATGGTTTCCAGGTTCCCATTTCTCTCTCCACTGAGTTTATCTGATTGCCACGACTTAACTTACACTTCTGAACAACCATAGATCCTCCTCCTAAAGGTACCTTGGCGACTATCATAAACTGAATAAAGAATTATTAAGCAAATTGACTTTTGGTCTCGGTTGCTCATTTCCTCTTACCACCACAGTATATATATATATATATATATATATATATATATATATATATATATATATATATATATATATATATAGATAGATAAATACATACGCTTTTTGGCAAATATATATGTACACTTTATGGAAAATGTAAATGAAATGGTTCTTTCTCTTTTTAAAGATTTTAATGTAAGAATAATAATATTAAAAAATAAAATCATAATAATAATAATAATAACAATTATGATAATAATAATAATAATAATAATAATAATAATATTTCGTTCATAATTGTATTTAGAATAGACTCAGACACCAAGGAATTTTTGAAGGCAAGAAAGGTAACATTACGCCATTTTTAATTTGATTTTCTTGAATAATTATTGTTTATTACACCAAATATATATATATATATATATATATATATATATATATATATATATATATATATATATATATATGTATGCCTATGTATGCATGTGTGTCTGATTGCGTATGTGTTTTTCCATCTGTATGAAACTTTAAAAATATTACTGCTAATAAGGAGGGACTGGCGGGTTTGGCATAGGGTACACGCAATGATAATAATAATAAATAATAATAATTATTATAAATATGTGAATATATATATATATATATATATATATATATATATATATATATATATATATAAAATATATATTATCAAAATCACTAAGGACTCTTTTTGGCATATTGAATATTGATAACAAATAAGTTTTTCTTGAGAATTACACTGATAACTTAGACAATTGGATAGCGCATATATATATATATATATATATATATATATATATATATATATATATATATATATATATATATTCGGTTATGTAATTCCAATAAATGTGTGTAACCCTCTTATGGACTCTATGACATATCAATGACATACGTTTCGTCCTCTCATGGACTATATCATGTTAAATATAAGGATTTCATTTAAACAATGTTTATACAATGAAGTAAAACGTAACGTTAAGTTTCGACCATTTTTAACTTTAATAACGCTCCAAAATATTATTACTGTGAAAATCAAGTTAAATGATGCTGCATGCTAACTGATTTAATGTAATAACTAATAAAATGAAGGCAAGTAAATGTTATTGTCGTTGTTCAATTTATTATTTTCTTATTTCTTCATTCATATATATATTTATATATATACATATACAATGTATATATGTATGTATATTTGTAGTTTTTATTTTGATATTAATGTAGTTATTATGTACTGTTTAATTTAAGTTTGTTAAATAATTTGTGGATTTATTTATTTTAGTCAATGAAAGGTTTTCATTGAAATTATTTTCGTTAATTTAAAAAAAAAAATTACACTCAAGTATTTTGGCTTGTGAAAGAAGTGTTTCTCTTAGGAAAGGAGATCTCCGATATCTTGACAAAGTCCATCAGAGGACGAAACGTGTTGGAAAAAAAAAAGAAAATTGTTTCTTTTGTCTTTATTCGTCTTGTCTTTTTACTGATACACTTCATATATATATATATATATATATATATATATATATATATATATATATAAATGTATATATATATGTATATATATATAAAAATGTATGTATGCATATATATATATATATATATATATATATATATATATATATATATATATATATATATAAGTAATATAAAATAATGAAAATAATGAAAAAAAACGATTCCTCAAGTCAATATTACATGTTCCAAAGACATATTTAATCAAATCTTATTTCTTATATCCAATAATAATAATAATAATAATAACAACAACGACAACAGCAATAATAATAATAATAATAATAATAATAATAATAATAATAATAATAATAATAATGATAATAATAATGATAATAAAAATGCCCACTCCCCATTCATTTAAAATTATAGCATTAAGTTATTTCTTTTTTCTGTTGTTATTTTTCTTTTCTTTTCTTTTCTTTTTTTTTACTGTTTTTTTTTTCTCTTATTTTTTGTTTGTTCATTTTCTTAGTTTTTAGTTTGTGTGAAAATTCCGGAAAGTTCGTATTAATTAATCAACTGATTTTTTGATTCAATTACGAAAGCCAATATTTACTAATTAAAAAATACAACCCCGCCATTGAGTCTAAAGAATTCTATCTGACTTTAAAGTCGAAAGAAATCATCACTATCCAACTAGTACACCTCCAGCAATACTGCCACTGTTTTAGGATTATCGTTTTTATCAGTAATAGCAGTATCCTCATCACCGCCATCATCTACGAAAACATGCGTAACCGCATTAATAATTTTAGTTTAATTCCTATACCTTATTTAAATCATTACACTTACTAAATAATATTACTTGTTACTACCATTCTTCAGGAAATTGCTGATCATGGCTTTCCACCATTTCCTGTCCTTTGTAGCCCTCAGTAAATTTCGGCTTTTCGCCATCTCTATTCATTCAAGCTAGCCAGCTCGGTTGTAAGTTGTTTTCTTCTGTTTCTCTTGCCTTCGATCTGATCTGTGAGTATCTTTCCTTATCATGTGCTGTAGATATTTCCAATGAGTACACACTGCCCGGCCCATGAATTGAACCCACAATTACAGTCCCACAAAAGTTCAATCTCTGGGCCGGGCAGTGGAAAAATGGCTCGCAATCACTGAGCATTACTAAAAATATGAACTAGACAAGATAATCCTAGACATGGGCAGTGGAACGAGAGAAGTCTAACCCCATAGATTAAATAAAGGGTTCAGTTCAGAATTCCCTGTAGGTTACACGGATCGATACACACCTGATGAAGGCCGGAGGGCACAACGGCCGAAACGTTGCGATAACAACAAGAAAAATGAGGACAATAGTCTGAGGATAAATAACAATACCTTTTTATTAACAGCATTGCACTTCTTTATTGTAATATGTTTTTTTTCATTATTTAATAATACTAAAGTGTTTAATTAATTTTCTACTTGTGTTTACATTTTCTTTATATTATTTTCTGATCTTTAGTCCTTTCATATATAATTATTAATTTATTATCATTTCAGAATCTCTTCATTAATATTAATTCTTTAAATTAAAATTAAATTTAATTAATGTTCCTAAGTCAATACTTTAGTCCATTGATTAAACAATGCATTAATGATTTTTGTTAATTTTATATTAATTCCAATTCTATATATACAAATACTTCTATGTGTCTCCATTGTAGGGTTAGGTTGTCTGTTTGTCTATTTTTATAAATGTAGAATGTTTTACATATATTTATCTTCCAAAAAGAGATATGCCATTAATCTTGATGCAAACCAAACCAATGAAGAATAAACAGAAATTAAGTTAGAATTAATTGAATTCTTTTATCCTCCTACACAATACGCTATTTTATAAAACCATTTCTTTATTAATCTCTATCAGTTACTTTTCTAGATAGAATACAATTCAATGATATACTGCATTAATATCTCGAATACTCGCTTCTTAGTAACAAACGTTTCCAATTCCAAGGAGTAAATATATTTACATACCTACATCAAAGAGGAACTTGGCTTCAGATTAGAGTAATGTCCTATGGGACGTATTTTGTGAGAGATATTTTGAAATTTATTTAAGGTTAATATATATATACTTGCAAATTTTGATTTTAAAATCCTTAGTCCGAGTAGTCTTAAAAAGTACGCGTATATCTTGACAGATAGGTAGATAGATAGATTTGAACTGACTTTAGTTAGATAGATTTGTATTGACTTGAATTAGATAACAACATTGTAACTGTCCCATTGATATTAAGTGAAAATATTTCAAGAAAAAAAAAAGCTCTATTCACTGACTCCTGAAAAGGACCACTGCATAAAAGCCGAAAGAAACAACATCAACAAGAATATAAAAAAGAAAACAAAAAACGAAAGACTAGATTAAATGTAATCAATTATTATGAGAATGGTTATTGTTAGTAAGAATTAATCGTGTTAAATATGTTTATTTTTATACGTTATGATTGTAAAATTTCATATGTAAATTGAAAACATTAAGGCTACGTCGTCCTTATCACCCAATCGGATTGGCAAATATATCCACAAAACTTAAGTCCCATATATATATATATATATATATATATATATATATATATATATATATATATAAATAAAAACAGGGCTATACTAAATAAGTTAATAAGTAAATCAAACTCCTTGACATGCTATATATCTAACTAAGCATTGAACATAATTGTTTTGTTTTTTTGTTGTTTTTTGTTTGTTTTTTTTTTACTTATTTTAATATTGGAAACGTTGTGCGACTTAAAATTAGATAAAACAGATAGATCGATTAAAAAGTATATTTGAAAAAAATGGTAGAAAAAATGTTGGGAACTTTGCTGTATTGGTTGTTTTTTTGTTTTTTGTTTTTAGGGAAAGGTTTTTTTTTCACATTTCTTATGAATATATTAAAAATAAGGGATAGGTTTGTCTTAAAGTTTTAGAGTACCAAACAGATGGTTGCCCTTAGCACCACGATCGTTAGATACAAAATATTCTGTCCAGAGACAGGCGAAGATCTCTCGGGTCACCAGGGTCTTGCCTCCCTAGAAAATAAAAGAAAAAAAATACAAATTAGACAGTTTTAGTTAGACATCTTTTATTTTGGTTTACTTTACCGTTTGACAGGGTCACTGACATTAAAAAAATGTACTGATAACATATAATTTCGTATATCTAGAAGATGAAACTTGACGAAAAGATTTTTTTTTCCAGAAAAATAGGAAATAGGTGTTCGATCCTTGCTACAAGACACGTTTACTTTAATAAAACTTCCAATGTTCATGATGGCGGGATACTGCTTAACCCCTACACGTCGATAATGACGGGTTGTGCAGAAATCAACAGTTATTATACAATTAGCATAAACTTCAATAACTAAAAATTGGCAGGACTAATATTTATCAAATATAAACTATTCCATTTTGAACCTTGGTAACTATTTTTTTTTTTTAACAATGAATAAATTTATTGAAACAAAACAAGTTCAGTTGACCACTGATGACAATTCCAGAACAACGTAACTATAAACAATTTTTTTTATCCTCTGCCAGCCGCAATGATGGAGAAAGCAGTACCTCGAACCATCGCCAGTGAGACAAGCTGCAAGAGCCACTCCGTTTTGCGAGGCTCGTTCCTTAATCAAGACGCAATCGCGCCAATCCTCCGAAGGAACGCCATCGAACGAGGGCCAATAACCCCTGAAGTCTCCACTGCCACAGGAGTAAAAAGAAATATCTGTCAGCAAGAGAAGAATATTTAACTATTTTCTTTTCATCTCTGCGTCCCGGGCGACGGATCCTGGCTCAACCGCGGACCTGATCAAAATTGTAACCATTTTTAATGATTGTATTTTGATATATTGAAAATTTACTAAAATGAACTGAAGTTATGCAAATTAAACTAATATTTTAAGCCTCTGAAATCTAATAAGAACATACATTTATTTTCGTAATATGAAACATGGATACGGAAAAGGATTCTGAAAAAAAAATGCTGAAAAACAGATAATAAAAATGTTGTTGAGCGAGGGAATGTCCATACTGGAGTTACCAAAGAAGCTTCACAGAGATCGACGAAAGATAAAGAGGGTTTTTGGAAATATAACTAAGTCGAGTACGAACAGTCATAGGGACCATCATTTCAACTTAGAGCCAAATACGTTCTTATTATTTAAAGTAGAGTCTAATAGTGTTATAAAATCCTCGGAGAATTGCAATATCTTTAATCATTTCTAAGATGCAACAGTTCAAAGCTTAATCTAACAATTGAACAAATTAGCTGTTGATATATATATATATATATACATTAAGAAATGGACAAAGTCCGACAATTTATTTATTAAAGACATTTTTATGTTTAACGTTCTTTTTTTATAGTTACAAGTATTTAAGTAAATGCTCTGTTTATAATAAACAGTATTAAATAACATGTCCGAGAAATTTTCATAGAAAATATTCGTCCTTTGACAGGATTCGAACCTGCATCCTATACGGAACCGTCATTTACGCTGACGTGCCTTGACCGCTCGGCCACAAAGGATCGTTCGGGTGGCAAGGTTGAATTTACTGCTTATAAACTTCAATCTTCCATGAATCTCGTACATTCATAACTGCTCATGGCGTATCAAATGTAAACAAATGACGTCATATAAAGGAAATGGACAAAGTCAAAATTTTTTATTAAAGTTTTATGTTTAAAGTTCTTTTTTATAGATACAAATATTTAAGTAAATGCTCTATTTATAATCAACAGTATTAAATAACATTTACCGGCCTGAATGTCCGAGAAATTTTCATAGAAAAAAAAGTTAAACATAAAATGTCTTTAATAAATATATATATATATATATATATATATATATATATATATATATTAAATTTGTGTATTTGGTAGCAATTTATCCTTTTAGGAATATCCGATTGAATAAATGACAGACATTATGTCTGATAATTTTTAATAAAATACGTTCATACTCACGAATAACGTTCTGTTTATTTATGTCAAAGGATGAGAAAAACAGCTATAGCACATTAATCCCATCCTTTAACATCAATGCACAGATTTAATAAAAATTAGCAGACATAATGTCTGTTATTTATTCAATCAGACATGCTTAAAAGAGAATTTGCTGTCTGTATTCCAGTCGAATCCATTACATTCACTAACACCCTTCTTCTTCCACCAGATATGGGTAAATAGCAGGAGAGATTGGGTTCTATAGCCTTGGATGGCAACTAGTCTAGGAGAAGGACAACTTTGGGTTCAAAACCTGTGGAGGGTCGTTTGGGGACCTTATAGCACGTAGTGCTCCAGGTCTCTGTATTCGACCCTTCAAAAAGTGTGGTTGGCTCTGCACAAAGCCTTCACCACTATAATGGGCTTCTGGTTCCTAGGAACTGAGATGCTTGACCATCATACGTCGAATTCGAAAGGAAAGTCGAATATATATATATATATATATATATATATATATATATATATATATATATATATATATATGAAGAAAAATATACGGAAAAAATAAACAAAAATCCTAATATGCAATTATGCTCTTTTAATGTTAATATAATTTCAACGTCGGACGTTTTGGTCTAATAAACCATCTTCAGGACATATTCATAAAGCATAATTAACATAGACCATATACAATTCAACATGAAAAAGACGATGGACATAAAAGCAATACCAATCCAAACAGATAACTGAAATCTTTTATAAGACCAGCGTTCCGTTTAAATATGATCACGTCGTCGTCACGTGGGCGATGTTGTGAAAACGTATTCCTAAAATTTGAGTATTTTGAATGAAAAACGAAAAGAATTTTATTTTGATCTAAAACTTATACGTACGTTTGTCGAGCATTAATCTTGCTAGAAAAGGGGAAATATTAAAGAAGCCGGGTCTAGTATTCACCGTGCGTGAGATGGATATTATGCCTGCCTCATAAATCCGTCTAAGATTTTTATTATGAATATATTTTAAAAAATCTTCACAGAATCAAAATCGAAATTATGATCAGCTTTAGTTGTGTGTACAACTATAGCATTGTTTAAAATTTCGAGGCGAATATCTCGTTTATGTTCGAAAACACGAGATTTTACGGACCTACATGTTTCACCCACATATTTTAGGTCACAGTTTTTGCATGAGATTTGGTAGATGCAAGCATCGGATGTAATATGTTGTTTGCTGGTGTTATTTAATAAACTACGGATAGTTCTAGTAGGTAATATTGTAGTTTTAATTTTTAACGCATTTAAATTATTGGAGATACGTTCGGTCAAATGGTTATTTGGTAAAAAGATACGACCAAAAGAATTACCAGGGGCAGCTGAAAGTTTGCTTTCAAGGTGTCATTTTGCGCTGATGAATGAATTTTCAACGCTTTATTTTTAGTTCTCAGTAATAATTGTCTCGGATACGAAAGATTTGAAAAAGTATCCTCAATATACCCTGAATTCATCATTCTTATGTCGATCGTCTTTTTCATATTGAATTGAATATGGTCTATGTTAAGTATGTTTTATGGATATGTCCTGAAGATGGTCTATTAGACCGAAACGTCCGACGTTGACATTATATTAACATTATAACAGCATAATTGCATATTAGGATTTTTTTTGGTTTTTTCCGTATATTTTTCTTTATACTGTCGGATCTATATCCATATATTTGTTATATATATATATATATCCTATTTTGAAAATAAATAAATAATTGGTATAATTCTTTTTCTATCCTTTGCAAATGATTCAAATGATTTATTATGTTATTATGAATGATAACGACTACCAGTTGTCAAAATTTCAGCTTTTCACATTTGTTATTTCTAACAAATATTAGGTTTTAAATTTCTGTCCCTTAGTTTTGGACGTTACTGTATGTGCTCTTCTACTGAGTGTGACGTACAGAAAACGTCACGAACAGACTTGAGATTGTTCAATAGACATCAACAAGAGAAAATGAACGAGCTTCAGACTTGATAGCAGAATTACGTAACGGGTGACACGAAAGATATAAACAAATAGATACACAACGGCAATTATTATATAGCGGCGATTCTAATGATGAGGAAGGGAGCTTCAAGTATTGATGACGAATTCCTACCTAAACTCTTATCTGAAGCAGTGTGGGGCGTCAATATCGGGATTATCGTGAACTACTTCAAGTGGCTTCTTTTAGGCGGTACGGTCCTTTATTATTCAGCTGCGCCAATTCTCAACGTTCGAAGAATTTTCGTCTCCAAGAACTACAAGTTTCATTCGATCGAAGCCAATTTTAATCCTTGATCCGAGAAAGAGGATCCATACAGCTTAGCGTTTAGACATTTCTGAAAGAGTTTGGGGCAACGTATGATATCTATATGAAAATCTCCATCTGACGAGGTAATTTAAGATTAGGACTCGAGTTGCCGGTATTATACAAATCATCCTCGGGCGCAGTTTATTTTACGTCCAGTTTCCTTATCTCCTATGCTTAATATATTTTATTACTTTAAATGTTGGATACGCGTTGCGGCGTAATGGAGTCGGAATGAAAAAAATCCTAGAGCCGAGTTCGAATTTTTGTCGAGTTCTTTGCTTTCGCTTACGCACAAATAAGGTATGAATCCATCTCTCCTTCCCCCCCCGACTATGGGTTGAATAGCAGGAGAGACTGGATTCTTTAGCTTTGGTTGGCAACTAGTCTATCGCAGAAAGACATCGCAACCTACTGCGAGAAAAATCTGCCTAGTCAATCATGTATCGAAAGTGTCGTGATTGCCGAACCGTGTTTCACGTATGGTACTTAATTGTTTAAATGCCATTCTTCACATATTTGAGTAGACGATTCGTTTAATTTTTTTTTTTAAAGTATTTTATTTGTGTACCGGCCTGAATATTCAAGAAATCTTATTTTTTTATTTTATTATGAAAATATTTTAAAATCTTCACAGAATCAAAATCGAAATTATGATCAGCTTTAGTTGTGTGTACAACTAAAGCATTGTTTAAATTACCGAGGCGAATATCGCGTTTATCTTCAAAAACACGAGATTTTACGGACCTACATGTTTCACCCACATATTTTAAGTCACAGTTGTTGCATGAGATTTGGTAAAAAGAAAAAAAATGCACCCTCTATCACGATACGAACCTACGTTCTTTTTTCTTTTCTTTTTTTTTTTTTTCACAGGAGAAACCGTCTTCAGATGAAATAAAGTAATGTTTGAAAAGTAAACAGAACGTCTACTCAAATATGGGCATCCACTAAAATAGTGTTTAAAATGATAAAAATGTGTTTTTACGACAGCGACTGCGAATGGATATATGTGGCCGTCTAGCCGCAACTGCTCCGCGTCTGTCAGCATGAGTGTTTCCTAAACACCGAATGATATGCAAGGATTTTACGGATGGCCTATGGTGTGTTTTTGATTCATATCTTGAAATGTATGAGGCGAAAAAAACAAAAAAAAACAATTCAGAAAAAGCTCAGTATGTTTTCGAAAAACAAAACAACTTCATCGCTTACCACGTGTTTTGTTTTAGTTGAATACAACGACGAATTGAACCAAACATTAACGACTCATAAGATTTTTTTTTTATTTAGATGTATTTTGCTTTTTAAAACAAATGTTTTCTGATTTTTTCTGTTTTGTTTTGTTTTTTGTTTTTGTTTTTTTTTTGTTCTTGTATCATGTTTTGAGTTTTTTATGTGTAACAAATATAAAACCAACTGTACTTTAGCATCCATTGTTTGACTTAAACCTGACAAGCGTAAAGATAAGGAACAAAACAATGTGTAGAGAGATGATACAAACGTAAAGAAACTCTAAAATAGATGACGATTATTATTATGTTTATTATTATTATTTTTATGTTTTTATTATTGTTGTTTTTTTTAGTATTATTTTTCTTTGCTATTTTTATTTTTATCATTTTTTATCATTATCATAATGATAATGATGATGCTAATAACATAATCATATTGTTAAATAAGTTATATACTTGTAATTATTTTCAGTAAAAAAATGTAGCTATGCTTCTGGGTGTAACCAAGTGAGGGTTACTGAACAGAATAATCCCACAAAGGTTGGTAATGAACGATAATACTTAGGACAAGAACAACACATATAAGATTCGCCAGCGGCGCGTAGAAGAAGTAATCAACTGCTAGAAGTGAGTCAAGTTTATTCCACAATGAATCTCTAACTGCAGGATATCAACCAACCGCCCCACGCGGTCAGATGTGACACAAGACCGAATTTAATGTAGGCTAGGAGAAAAATTCCCAGGAGACGGCGTATGAAACGGGGCGGGTAACTGTTTCCCGAGACGAGACTCTGCCCTTCGATATAGCCTTGTCTGGAGATACTCTTTCCTCGGAGGCAGAGAGTCTGACCAGAACAGCAGGATATCTACCAACCGCCCCACGCGATCAGATGTGGCAAAAGGCCGAATTTAATGTGGGGTATCCGAGCTCGGAGGCTCGGCCAAAAATTCCCCGTATAAAACCGGGTGCGGGTAGCTGTTTCCCGACACGAGACTCTGCCCTTTGACATACATCCGTCTGGGGATCTTCTCTGTCCGGAGACAGAGAGTTTGACCAACACAGCTGGAGGGGAATCTCAACAACAGGATATCTACCAACCGCCCCACGCGGTCAGATGTAGCAAAAGGCCGAATTTAATGTGGGGTATCCGAGCCCGTAATGCTCCGCCAAAAATTCCTCATAGATCCCGTATAAAACCGGCTCGAATAGCTGTTTCCCGAGACGAGACTCCGCTTTTCGACATGGCCTCGTGTGGGGATCCTCTCTGTTCGGAGGCAGATAGTTTGACCAGCGCAGATGGAGACAAATCTCCAACTGCAGACCAACATACAGTATTTACTACTGTATTTATGTGAATGGCGACATACCTATTATCGTCCGTAGGTATGGTAAACCACTTCAACATATATTTAGCAACTACAATAAAACTTGAGTTAAAATAACTTTTAATATCTATAATATAGCAAAAATAAAAATGCATCTAATGGAAATAAATGTCAACGCACATCTTCAATTGATTATTCTTGGTAAGGTTTTAATTTGGAGTGCGTTGCAAGCAATCAGAAATCTTAATTCTTATACTGCATATACCGATCGTCGTCGACTTACGACCTATGCAAATTACGACAGTTTAGTTTACAGCCAATGGTATTAAACGGAAAGAAAAATAAAAACTATTTTTTTTTAAATACAATAATGCCCAAACAAAGGTAAATAAAACTATAAAATCAATTACAGGCTGACTTACGACGCGATCAATTTACGACCTGTCGTAACCAATTGTGGCTGTATGTCGACGACGATCTGTAATATAAACTTGACGGCACACAACATCAAAACCAATCATGTCACTTCTTACTAAAGTTGTCGGGACGGGTTGCTGAATTACCGAGTACGGTTTTATTCATTCTAATCTATCAACAAAAATAATAATAATGTTTTGCAAGTAATACTTACATCGGAAAGGGTGTCAAAGGCGGCGTCACAGTCGTCCTTCGAGATGCCGTATGACATGTAGACAGTGCTGTATTCGTGTTTATCAATAATGTTATCGCCTGAAAGAGATATTTAAAAGAATCACATGAGGTGGAAATCAGAACAAAGGAAAAAAGGAATGCAATTTCTTTACTTAGTATACATAATTATATTAATTTTCGTTTTATGACTGAGTAGAGGCACGGTAGTGTAATGGATAGTGCCTCACATTGAGAAATCGGAGAGTCGAGTTCGAATTCCAGCCAAATCCATTGCATTCACTTACTTACTACTATACCCTTGGGAAAGGTATGAATCCTCTTCTTCTCCTCCCAGCTATGGGTAAATATCATGACAGACTGGGACGGCAACGGGTCTACCGCAGAATGAAATGGCAACCTACTGCGGGAAAAAATTCATGTATCGAAAGATACATGATCGCCTAAGCGTTTATCACGCATAGCACATAACT